>JNEM01014850.1:0-51118 GCA_000697335.1 Conidiobolus incongruus B7586 | reverse complement strand
TTTAATTTTTATATTAAAAATCATAAATTTCTCTTATATTAGATGAATTATGGTTATATTAGTAAATTTATTTACTTTTTTAATAAATATTATTCTAAAATTGATTAATATACAGACAATATAAATGATAATATTTTATATAGTAAATAAATACTATTAAATTATATTTATATAAAATATAATTCAGGTATATTTCAATTAAATATTCAATATATATTTTTTAAAATTATTATCTTAAATTATGATATAAATAAAATAAAAGGATACATATAAAATAACTTTCAAGAAAGAAATTGTAATAATAAGCTAAATTTAATATATTAAAAAGTGTTTAATTAATGATTAATTTAAGTATAGTTGATTTGAAAATTGATTTTCCATAATTAGTTTTTTTTCGTTATTTGGAAAATAGTATTATTATATATTTTTCAAATTTTTTGTTTGAATAATTTAAAGAAACTGATTTAAATTTGGTTCAAAATGAAAACTGAATATTTAACTATATTTGAATATGAAAGCGATTTAAAAATAAATATATGTTTTTAAAATGTGTTCAAATATCATTAATATGAAATGATTTTTAATATTGATCTATTCTGAACCAAAATATAGATTTTAAAAGGTGTCATATATTTTCAAAACAAAATCAATTTCAGTTTTTGATAAACCTTGAGTTTGAAATCTGTTTAGAAAATAAAAAGTAATCACAATTATATTGTCATATATTCAATGAAATTTGAATTTTAAATGGAATTGAAATTAGGGTAATATTTTATCATAGTATTAATCGTTATTAATATTAAAAACTAATTATTAAAATTGGTGACTTGAATTGTATCACTTAATGATTCTTATTCGAAATGATATATTGGAAAATATAGATTGATAACTTAAAATGATTTTTCGATATAACATATAATAAATCAATTAATTTGAATCTTGTTTGATTAATATATTTTATAGATTTTCTTCAAATAGCTTTAAAATGTGAATATACAATCAATTTTCCATAATTATTATAGAATTAACCATGATAAGAGTAAAAGGTTTAAATTATAACAAAACATCCAGTAACAATAAATCAAACTTGAAATATATAAAATACTGGATGAAATAAAAATGAATTTTGGCTGTAGTCATCATCAAAGTCTTTAAATAAATCATTCTATATAATATTACTATTGTATGATTTACCGTTATCTTAAAAAACTCAGGCGAAGATTTAATGCAAATAAATTTTAATACTTAAAATCAAGACACAAAAACTAATATATTGAATATTGAACAAATTTTTATATAGGTTATATATAGATTTATAAAAAAAATATATTTCCAATATATTCATACATAATTTATGATCTAATATGGATTGAAATGAAGTTCAATATATAATAATTAATTTTAGTTTAAAAATAAATACTTTGATCAGAATGATTTATATACAAACATATTTTAAAGAATAATTATATTGGTTTACCTTTTATATTAAAAAATTATTGATATGGTAATAAACAATTAGGCATTATTTGTACTTGATTAATAAAATTGTCAAGAATATTACAAATCTATCAATTAATCCAATTTATAAAATTCATAAAGAATTATTGCAAATGATATTTGTTTATACTATTGAAATTGTAGTGATTTTAAATAATATTAAAACAAAAACACAATCAAATGAACCTGAGCAAATTAAGTTATTTATATTGGTATAAATCAAAATATTTTAAATAATATTAGGATTGGAATGAAACATATTATTGAGTCTATATTGATATTGAATATAGTCTTTTTGATATTTATAACTAATAATAATAGTATCTAATAATAAATGCTATTTGATTTATAATAGTTAATTTGGAATAAATAAATAGAAAGAGAAATAGGAATGAAATATATAAAAATATTAATCACATATCTATCAGAAATAAATAACATCATTGATAGTTATATCCTTAATATCATATCCTAGTACTATTGACGAAATGATCTGAAATTAACTAATTCAAAAAAAATTTAATTTAATTATTAAAAAACACCGGAATTGATTACAAACTAGCTGTCATATTCTTCAACAACAAATTATCTTCATCAGTTTTGGCTAAGTAATCTTTGACGAGTTGACTAATTTGCTTGAAGTTGGGATGGTTTGAATCTTTAACCAATTGAAATAAAATACTGTCACTCGTGGTGATGGTGGCGCCTGCACTACGTAATCTCTGTAGCAATAAAATTAGTTTGGTGATTGTTTTATGAAAATTGCTATGTTACCTGGAGAGCAATAGGAATTTCGTACTGATTGCTGGATGATACACCATCGGCTAAGATAAAGACGTCAATGTTACGTTCTAAGAGGTCGAGAGCGGTTTGAGTGACGCAAACATGAGCCTAATAATGAATTAGAGCGTTTTAATATGATTGAAGTTAGGGTATAATTACCTCAATGCCGAATAAAACAACTGATTTAGTATCTCCAAGTTGTTCGAGGACTTCGGGAGTGACCATAGAAAATAAGGTTTTGGTACTGACGTGCTTAACTTGACTGATATCTAATAAAGAGCTAGTATGACCAAGACCTAGATCAAAATGTTGTAACTATGGTTTAATAATCACAGTATAAATGTGTAATACCTTTAGGATACTATATGCCAAAATCAGTAACTGAAAAAATTATTGAAATAAATAAAAATTTTACCTGTTCAGTGACAATAACTGGAATATTTAAAACTTGACTAGCTTTCAACTAATTTTTTGTACTTTAGAAAACATCAATTGATACAAAACTATTAGATTACCATTTTGTTAGCTATTCTCACCACATTATCATAACCAAAAATCAAAGTCTTAAACTTTTCTTGAATATCACATAAAAAGAAACTAGTACTGCTGAGTTGAAGTTGACTCACTTTGCGGAATGCTTGACTCATTTTTGTTCTTTATTATTCAAAAATTTAAAATTTAATTAAAAGACTTTGAAAATATTGGTGATTTATATAAGATTGAAGTTGAGTTTGTAATTTGAGAACTAATGATGTCATATTATTAATCAAATAAATTTAAGTCATTTGACAATTGTTGAGATTATTAGTTGCTGAACTAATATTTTTGTAATCTTGTGACTTTGATATGTAAGAATAAAAGTGGATAAGTATAAAAATAAAAAATATTTTAATGTGAATTAAAATCTAATATACTAATCATTGTTTGTATAAACAATGTAAATCTTTTAAAATAGAAATTAATATTAAATAATCAAAAATTTATCCAGCATACCAATACAATTTTAATTTATATGTATTCTTAATTTAGAGCTAGGAGTTTTGATTATTCATATAGGTAAAAATGTTATAAAATTATAAAATATTGAATACATATTTAATATTAGAAAAATCTAACGTAATAAAATTGGATTTTATTAATAGACAAGATACAGATGAATATTAAATAAATTTTATAAAAATACATTGAAGGAAATGTTTTAATTTATGATCCTTAAAATTACTAAAATTTAATTTATTAAGAATTTGGAATTGAAATTAGAATGTGAAAAAATATCAATAGAAATTAAAGAAACTAAAGAATTTAAATATAAAAAAAATGAAAAAAATATTAGTAAAAGAATATGGAGGGTAATATATGATAAAAAGTTAGAAAAAATATATTAAGAGTTAGATTTCAAGTAAAATTAATAGGAAGTTCTATAGTTTATATTAATTATTTGGAGAAAATGGCAAGGTTCCATGGCCAAATGGATAAGGCGCTTGACTACGGATCAAGAGATTCCAGGTTCGATCCCTGGTGGAATCGCAATTTTTGGCAATATTTTCAATTCAATTACATTGTTTAAATCCTCTCTATCCTCATTTAATTTTCGGATTTAATTTATTTTATACATGATAAAATTACATTAATTATTTTTTCATTTTTAAAAAAAATTATATTTTTATACATTTCTCATGCATCATAAATTTGAGTATATAAAATCTAATTACTCTTATAAAATATCAGTGTTTTGATAAATATATCTGTTTCATGTAAATAATCAAATTTTATGCAAATTAAAACTAAGTAATATCATCATTTTGTTAATTACGATATATTTCTCTAGATATAGTAGTATAATATTAACGGTAAGGGCATCATTAAGCGTATTTGAATAATAAATATCTTTATACGATATAATTGTCAATATTTTGAAAGTTATCTTTTGTTATCACCTAATATTATTATTTCCCATATAATTTTCAATAATTACTGTTAATCTTCGATTTAAACTTGTTATAATTATTTAATATATAGATTTTTGATTAATAAGTATAAAAGTACATCTCATATTAATTTATTGACATGTTTGAATTTGTTGACTATATATTTTAATACATCACAATTGAATTAACGAATAGTAATATTAAATGTCTAAAATTTTTTTCAATTTAATCAGATAAGTACAAAACAACAAACCTGATAAAAGTTTGTTTGATTTTAATTTTTATTATAGTAAAAATAGATCTTAAAGATATTAAGGATAAAAAGATAAAAAGAAAAAACTGAGAAAATTATTGGAGGATAGACTCAACAAATCCCAAAAATCTTGTCAATAAATCGTTGACGGTAGAGGAATCGAAAACGGTGGGATCATAGACCATAGTGTTGGTGAAGCCGTCGCGATAGATGTAAATCTCTAATTCGAGATCGACCAACTTCGTGTAATTGGTACTCCAGCTGGCGATGGAGGTGTCCATTTGGAAGTCGGAGGCGCTGCGCTCCAAAATGGCGTCGGGTGGGACGATGAAGCTGGTAAGAATGCGGCCCGTGTGTTGGTTTTCTAGTGGGTTGAAGTTCATGGTATCGTCAGCAAGGGTGAGATGAGGAACTTTCACGATATTGAGTTCGATGTCAAAGATACGGGATTTGAATTGCGTCCAGTCATGGACTTCACTCAAGCTCACCTGCTCGTTCTTACCTTCGACAGCGAGGTGCTGTTGCACGGATTTGGCTAGTGCGACAAGATCTGTATCGCTGACATCCATATTGAAGGGTAAGAGGTTGACGCATGAGCCCAACATTTGATCAATATCATCGATGGGGCATTGTCGACCGGATCTATAGAGACCGAAGCAGACCTCAGGGGATTGACGAAGTTGACTCTGGACAAGGGACCAAGCAGCGATGATGAGGGCTTGAAGGGTGATACCAAGTTGACTACAGCGCTCTTCAAGGCTCTTGGATGAATCGAATTTGTAGGATTTGTCAAGGAAGAAAAGTTTACTTGTGTGTTCTTCAGAACGATTATCAGATGTCTGAATTTCAGAAATGTTGGCAAGACGAGTCTTCCAGAAGAATTCGAGTTCATCCTTGGGAAGAGAGACGGTGTAATCGACAAAATTCTTGTAGGGCACTGGAGTGAACTTGATAGTGCCAGAATACAATTGCTCTAACTGATCGAATGTAGCATTGATAGAGTAACCATCATAAAGAGCGTGCATAATATTCAAGAGCGCAACTGAGCGATCTTGGTATTGAAGCAACTTGAGACTGAGAGGAGGTGATTTCAAATCAAATTTACGAAGTTCGATATTGTTGAAATGCTCTAAAATTGATTCCATATTAGCTTGAGAATCAATTTCTTCAACCATGAATTTAGCTTGAGGGGTTCTGGAAACAATTTGGACTAGAGGGAAGTGTTGATTTCCAGTGGTCATAAAGCTAGTTCTATAAATGGCATGTCTCTGTTGTAATTGATACCAAGCATTAGCAAGTTTGGAAGCATCTAATCTTGAGGAGCTGGTCAAGCCAAATGTGGAAGAAGCCTTAGTGTAGTGGGAAGACTTGTAGACGTTCAAATAGAGCTCTTGAGATGGAGTAATGGGTAAAATGGTTTCGATATCAGTGGAATCAATGCGCATCTGTTGATCAATCATATTGTAGAATTTTTGCATATCCAAACTATTTTGGATCAAATGTCCAGCGTCGACAATATTAAACTTTTTACCCTGATAACTCATTAAATCTTTGCTGAGTGTGGCAATACAACCGGCTTGGAGGAGGTCACCAACGCTGACACCCCATCCTTTGCGTCTCAATTGAGATGAAACACGGATGGCGTTGAAGGAATCAACACCCATAGAGGCGAAGGGAGTAGTAGGTTGGACAACATCAAGATCAATGGGAATGACTGATGAGATGGCTTCTCTAATGATCAATTGGATTTCATCCCATTGATTAGCACATTCAACTTCGGGTTGGAAGCTAGATGTCATTTCCATAATATCTTGGAGCTTGGTAGATTCATACAAATATTTGAGTTTCTTCATATCAATTTTACCATTAGCAGTGATGGAAAGGGAATCAACAGAGATCCAATGGTAAGGAATCATATAGGCAGGAAGCTTGGACTTTGCTTGAGATACAATAGATCTCATTTCATCAATTAATTTAGCTCCGGGGCGCAAAAGATTGATAGTATGATCGGGATTGGAGAACAATTTGTCTTTGGGATATATGAAAGCGACCAAATCCTTCTTAGAGGATTCGGGATGATTGATAACGACAATCTTAGATTCGAATTCACTGGAGCATCCGTTGATAGTCTTTGAGATTTCTTGAAGTTCGACACGAATACCATTCAATTTGACTTGATCGTCGAATCTTCCAAGGTATTCGATAGTGCCATCGAGATTGAATCTACACAAGTCACCTGTTCTATAGTAACGATCAGTGACACCGTTGATGGTATATTTGATGAATTTCTCATCCGTTAAGTCGGGACGATTCAAATAGCCCCTAGCGACGAGAGGACCACCTACACACAATTCTCCAACACCACCACGAAGGACGGGTTGGAAAGGTTCTTCAAGGCTCATAATGAGACCGGAACAATTGCTCAGCAGACTACCGATATTGGAGGTCTTATCTTGTTTGGTGACATTGAAATTAAAGGTACATCCAATAGTGACTTCGGTGGGACCGTAGCAGTTGACCAGTTGATTTTCAGGGGCCCATTGGTTGAGGACGGTGCCAATAAGAGATTCACCACCGGCCAACAGTTTCTTGACGAATGGGATTCTTTGCTTGTTGAGAAGTGATGCAACGTTAGGTGTCAATTTTAAGAAATCAGGCTTTAAGTGTTCAACAACATTTTGCAGGCGAGAAAGCATTAACTGACGAGGAGATGTAGCAATAACACCTCCATCATAAACAACACCAACCAAGTCCAAAATATGTACATCGAAAGTAACGTTAGCGAAGTTCATCGCTTTGAATCCTTCGACAAAACCGGTACCTTGGTTGATATAGTGAATAAATTCAGCTAAACTATGATGTTCAATTTCGACACCCTTAGGTTGACCAGTTGTACCAGAAGTGAAGATCATGTACGACAAATTATTGGGAGTTAATCTCTCGACAATTGGGTTTTCGTCGGATTGAGCATGAATATCATTCATAACAGCGTCGAGGTCTACCACGTCGGTAATATTAATAGAAGGCTCGAAATCTTCAGAGAATTCTTGATTAGTTAATACGAATTTAGCTCTACTTTCCTCGACAATGTAGTTCTTGCGACTGGCGGGTTGTTCTGGATCGATCGCCACGTACACACCACCAGCTTTCGAAATGGCGAAGGCAGTAGCGATGGAGAGAGGACTGCGTGGCAAGCACATGACAATGGCATCTTCAACATTCAAGCCATTTCCGATCAACCAATTGGCGATTTGATTGGCTTGAGCGTTGAGCTCTCTGTATGTCAAATTCGTAAATTCAGGTTTGTTATCCACTGAAATGGAACTGAGGAAGTTCAAAGCGAGCGCATCTGGTTTTTGTTGAGCAAAGTGCTCGAGACCCGAGTGGAAGAATGGGTATTTGTAAGCACCTGGTGGTGAGATTGGAACATCCACTGATAAGAGGCTCAAATCTTCGATCACATTTCCTTCAGGGAAGGATACGAGATGATTCATATCATTACCTGGGTTGTTGATAAGATCTCTGAGGATATAGTCGAGTTGTTTGCCCCAAATTTCCATACTGTCCTTGTTGGTAATGTGAGATTGACATACGATATTCCAGTTCAAAGAATCGCCAGCAGTGACGACTTCAATGGAAACATCGTAATTAATTTGACCATTGCCATCCACATCATTCCAAAGATCAATATCAGTATTGGTTTCGGAGGTATCGTTCTGGAATAGGAAGAGCGTGTTGAATAATTCCATAGCACTCGAAGACCCAATCCATTTTAATACAGAGTGTAAAGGTGTGTGGACATAGGTCAAAATCTCATTGTTGTTTTGGTGGATGGATTTCACAAGATCTAAATTGGAGGAGGCGCTAGCGAGATTCACTCGACAGGCCACAGTGTTGAAGCAGGGACCGGTCATCTTTTCGATACCTTCCACAGGAATGGTTCTTCCGGAGAGAACATTACCAAATATGACATCCCTTTCGCCGACCAAGAAGGACAAGAACTTGGCCCATGTTGCTTGAGTAAGTGCAAGTGGCGTAACCTTGAGGTCTTTACAAGCTGAAACTAACTCAGTCATAGAAACAGATGAAGTATAGCTCAATTCGTGAGCGACATTTTCTTCAACCTTTGAGCCCAACAACGAAGGGAACTGAGTGGGGACCAAATCCTTCAAATAATTAGTCCAGAAGAACTGAGAAGCTTGATTGTCGATGGACAAAATGTATTCGACAGCAGATTTGTAAGAAGGAGGACTTTCAAGTAGTTTACCATTGTAAGCATCGATGACATTTTGGAAGATGAGAGGCAAACTCCAGCCATCGTACAAAGCGTGATGAATGGTAAAAATGATGAAAATTTCGTCCAATTGTTTAGCAATGCTAAATTTGATTGGAGGCACCAAAGCTACGAGATTATCGAAAACTTCGGTTTTATTGGCTTCCACCAATTGATCCAACTCGTCTTTAGAAGTGATTTGGACAGATTGCCAAGTCAAAGAAGGCAAAGAATTGATAACTGCTTGACACAGTTGATTAGCTGAATTGAAGAAGAATCCAGTTCTCAAAATTTCTTGGTTATTGATCACTTGATTCCAAGCTTCATTCAATTTTGCCAAATCTGTAGTGGATTCTAATTTCATGACAGTAGTATTGATATACTCCTTGTTGGGAGATGACAACGTACTGACAATCATAGCCTCCTGAAGTGGCGTACAAGGGTAAATTTGATCAGTTTGTTTGAATTTGTTAATACCAAACTTGGAAGAAATTTCTGCCTTCATCTTATGTTCCAATTCCTTTAGATATTCACTAGTTTGAGCTAATGCATCATTCAACTTACCATTGGACTCGGAATCCTGCTGAGATAACAAAAATTCGGAAATTTTAGCAATGGTGGCCAATCGCATGATATTAGGAACGGAGATATACAGATTTTGTTTCTTCATGGAGTTGGCGAACTTGATGGCTGATAATGAGTCCATACCGAGTTCGAAGATAGAAGAATTCACTCGAATGGAAGCTTTGTCAATACCGCAAGTGAGGGCTAAGAGATCGCGAATTTGGAGCTCAATGTCGGTCCAATCGTGATCTTCGTTGCTGGAGGGATCGTAAGCTTGAGCTAATTTCACTAACTCTTGCTTAGGGATGGAGCCAAACAATTGCTTCAATTCGTTCGTATTGACTTTACCATGAGAGGTAATGGGAATGGTAGTGATGGGTAAAATATGTTGGGGAACTAAATAACTGGGTAAAACCAACTTGACCTTACTCAACAATTCAGGAATCAATTCATTGTAAAAGGGATTATCAACAATAAGTTGGCAACTGATGGGTAAATTGGGTTCCTTAGAAGTTAACATTACAACTAATTGCTTTTTGGTAAAGTCAGGATGATTGATATAGAGAGCTACAGCATTCAAATCGGGGCTCAAAGTGAGGAAAGATTGGCTGATTTCTTCCAATTCGATACGGATACCATTAATCTTGACTTGGTTGTCAATACGTCCGATATAGTCGATAGAGCCATCGTAATTAAGACGGGCCATATCACCGGAGCGGTAGATCCTATCGACGACGCCGTCGCGATCGATGTCGACGAATTTGGTAGCGTTGAGTTCTTCACGATTAAGATAACCGCGACTGACTAAATCACCACCGAAGCATAATTCACCAACTCCTCCCCAGATTGTGGGTTGCAAAGTATCGGGTTGGAGTACGTAACATGAAGCAATGTCCAAGACATAACCAATATTGGTAGGACGAACATAGGTGGTGAGATTAGGCTTGATAGAGCTACAAATGGTAGTTTCTGTAGGTCCGTAACAATTGGAAAGTTGAACACGATCACACCATTTGGTGAGAACTTGACCACTTAAGAGTTCACCTCCAGTATCAATAGACTCCAAAGTGGGGACTTTAGCAGGATCAATTAAACTGAGCAAACTGGAAGTTAAGCCAACTCTTGTGATGTTCATGGTGCTCATGCAGTGTTCAATGTTGGCTAACATATCTTCTTTGCTGACAGCACACACGGTTGCGCCAACTCTCCAGAATAATAAAGTATCACATATATGGACATCGAAAGTACAAGCACAAGCTTGCAATACCTTGGAGTTGGAATGAGTTAAAATGACGCGAGCCATGGATGAAATACATTGAACGACGTTCTTGTGAGTGACAGCAACACCCTTAGGTTTACCAGTAGTACCAGAGGTAAAGATAATATAAGCCAAATTAATATTGGTAAAGTTTTGAACCTTAGGATTTTCGACAGATTGGTTTTCTAAACGTTGAATTACTTGAGCATCGTCCAAAATAATCAATCTATCCTCAGGCAAACAATCCTTGAAATCCTTGACGAGGGATGATACCGTCAACACGAATTTACATCCACTTTCCTCAACGAAATAGGATTTACGACCTACTGGAGCTTCTGGATCAATGGGAACGTAGCAAGCACCCGATTTCGAAGTGGCAATCATGGATGCGTAGAACATGGGCGATTTGGGTACGCAGACACCCACCATCTCTTCGAGTTGGAGGCCTGAAGCGAGGAGGAGATTAGCGATTTGGTTAGCTTTGGTATTGAATTGAGAGTATGTCCATCTGTCAAATTGATCAGGAAGTTGACCAGATTGCTTGGCGTACAAGAATTCGATAGCGATATCATCGGGATGCTTCTCGGCGCTCATTTCGACCCAGGAGTGGAGATATTCCACCTCGGGGGTCATATCATCCTTTCTGGGAGCAATCACAGATATCAACTTATGATCAGTGCAATTCTTATCATTAGTGGAAGCGAATTGATTTGAAATTGGGACGGAAGCCAAAGTTTCGGGCTCGTTGATCATAGTCTTTAGAATGGCATCCAATTGCAAGCTCATCAATTTCAAATGCTCCATGGACAAGCTAGCTGCAGGTGCCAACAAACTCCAATTCAATTTGTCATCAGATTCAATTTGGAGTTCGACAATCAAAGTGTAGCCAGGATCGGATTTATCGCCCAAATCGTGCCATTCGATCTTTATACCTTCGACCTGGTCATTCATCTCGGCAGTTTGAAAGATGAACAATGTATCAAAGAGTTGTTGTCCGTTAGATTTAGACCAACGTTGAATGTTAGACAGCGAAGTTTGCAAATATTTCAAGCTTTGGAAATTCTCTTCATCAATTTTCTTAACGAGATCGCTGTTGGTACCATCCTGAGGGATTTGGACGCGGCATGGAATGGTGTTGAAGCAGGGACCCAAAATATCTTCAATACCGGCAACGGGTGCAGTTCTGCCGCTGAGGACGTGACCGAACATCAAATCGTTTTCGCCGATGTAGGCACTCAGCAATTTCGCAAATGTAGCTTGTGCCAAAGACATTGGCGAAGTTTGGTTCGATTTGCAGAATGCTTGAATTTCGGTCAACTTGACGGTGGATTTCACTTCGAGATGATTGGGAGGTAAAGTGTGGTCGATAGGTGCCAAGGGGTCGAGATTGGGGAACTTGGTGAGATAGGCACCGTCTAAATACTTGGCCCAGAATTGTTCAAATTCACACTCTTGGGTCGAGTACACATATTCCACAAAATCACGGAATGGGATGGGTTCGTCGATATTATGATTGTTGTACAATTGATTAATCTTGGTGAAAGTATTATCCAAACTCCAGCCATCGTAAAGGGAGTGATGAATTGTCACAACTTGCAATGTTTCGGTGGGAGTCTTAATCAAACTCAATTGAATAGGAGGTAAACTCATCAACAAATTGTTGTAGACACGTTCCCTTGTCATATTGACAACATCGGTCAATTCATCCCTACAAGTGAGGGTGATTTCGTGCCAGCAGGATTCAAAGTAATCACCAGACAAAACAATTTGGCTGATTGCCAAATCGTGATTGTCCGCGACGAAGAATCCAGTTCTGTAGATGGGATAGCTGTCAATCATATGTTTCCAAGCCGATTTCCAATTATCAATGTTGACATTACTAGGCAATTTGGTGTACATACAGTTAATATACTCGTTCTTGTCACTGGACAATGAAGCCGTAACCATGCCTTGTTGCAACGGAGTACATGGATAGATTTCCTGTAACTTGTAACTGTTGAAATCCACCTTATCCTGAATCAACTGCTGTATTTGAGTCTTGTAACTCTCTAAAAATCTGGCACCTTTATCATTGAATTTGGCATCTTGTTTGCTCAAACCGTCGATATAAGCGGCGATAGCAGTAATTTTACGCAATTGCAAAATGGTTACAACTGGAATGGAAATATTCAGTTGCATCAATTTAGAAGCCAATTTAATCACTGAAAGAGAATCCAAACCGATTTGGAAAATGGTCATCTCAGGATTGATTACGGAGATATCAATATCTGTAATTTGACGAACCGAGTCGATTACTAAGCGTTCACTGGCGGACAATTGATCTAATGTCTTTGAGTTATCATCAGATTGGTTTTGAGTGACTAATTGTTGTGACGACAATTTAGTGAATAATGCGGCTAAAGTTTTGGAATCGACCTTGCCACTGGAAGTAATGGGGATCTTATTAACTTCCAGGATGAATTGAGGTACCATATAAGGCGGTAAGCGACTTCTAGCGAATTCAAACAACTGATTGATTGTTTCAGTGGCTTCAGTATCCAAAATTTCGCAATCGGCTTTAGCATTCAAGTTGTTGATATCCATGCGATGGATAAAAGCGACTAATTTTTTCTTGGATTGGGATGGATGGCTCAAGTACTGGGTGGTAACATTGAAGTCAGAATGGAACTGCGCCAAGGTGTTGGTAATTTCGTCCAATTCGATACGGATACCATTGATCTTGACCTGAGTGTCACTTCTGCCGAAATATGTTAAACTATTATCGTCGTTCAATCTGACCATATCACCAGTCCTGTAAACTCTGACAATTTCACCATTATAATTATAGTCAATGAACTTTTGTTTAGTCAATTCATCCCTATTGAGGTAGCCCCTAGCTACGAGAGGGCCACCAATGCACAATTCACCGATACAGCCCTTCAAAACGGGGTTGGGAACTTCGGAGGAATCCATGACGAAAATCCAGGTATTCTCCAGACCTTTGCCGATAGAACTCTTACTGGCGTCGATGTCGAGATTGCAATTGATGGTACAACTGATCGTACACTCCGTAGGGCCATAAGAATTCTGGAGAATTTGGCCGCCGGGTCCCCATTCGTTGATCATAGATTGCGTAATACTTTCACCGCCGTTCATGAAAGATTTGACACTTGGTAATTCGGAGCGTTTGACTAAAGCTGCAACGCTGGGTGTCAATTCGATATGAGTAGCTTCGAATGCGCGAATGACATCTTGGAGTCGACTGAGCATCAATTCCTTGGGCGCTGAGCATATGGTACCGCCGCGAAGTAGAGGAATCAAAGTGTCACTGATACACACGTCGAAGGTGCATTGAGCAAAGTTCAAGCCCTTAGTATGATCAGCTGATGGCAAAGTCTTGCTAAATGCATGCATGGATTCGGTAATGTTACCATGTTCTACCATCACGCCTTTGGGTTTGCCGGTAGTACCGGAAGTGAACAAAATATAAGCGAGGTGGGAAGGTGTCAATCCAACAATGTTGGGATTCTCGTTGGACTGTTGAAGTAATTCCTCCTTATTGTTGCTGCTATCCAAAGCAATAATGACTAGGGATTGTTGACTAAAAGATTTCTTTAAAACAGAGTAGTGACTGTCAACAGTCAACACCACTTTGCTTCTGGATTCTTCAATTAAATAGTGTTGACGATCCAAAGGAGCTTCAATATCAAAAGGAACGTAAACACCTCCAGATTTGGTAATAGCCAACATCGACATGTAGAACATTGGGCATTTAGGCATACCCAGAGCGACTGCATCACCCACTTGCACTCCCTTGGAAATAAGGATGTTGGCAATTTGGTTAGCAATTTGATTGAATTGTTCATAAGTATACTTTTCGATGACAACATCGTCAGCATTGTTAAAGAATGGAATAAATTCCAAAGCAATGTTATGAGGAGTTTCGATGGCATAATGTTCCAACCAACTATGCATGAACATTGGGTCATTAGATGGTAAACTAGTCTTCACTGATGGACTGACACAGGAGAGTACCGATTTATCCAAAATGATGTTGGAGGCCATCAGCTCACTGAGGAAATCCATCAAAATGTAATCGAGTTGCTTACCGATCGTTTTCAAATGAGATTCAGTCATAACGCTGGAGAGAGTAGACAAACTCCAAATCAACTTATCATCTTCAGATTTTTGAACTTCCAAAATCAGATTGTAATCGAGATCAGTATGTACTCTGACTTCATCCCAAATCTTTTCTACGGTGGTGCTGGTGGAGTTAAACACTTGATATAGGAATAGAGTGTTAGCGAGTGGTGAATCCTGATTGTAGCCCATCCATTGGTTGATAGCACTCAGAGGAGTGTGCAAATGGTCCAACACTTGAACGTTATTGCGGTGGATCTCATTGATGATTTCGGCATTGGTGAAGTTGGACAGTTGGACACTGCAGGGTACAGTATTGAAGCAAGGACCAGAAATTTGGTTGAGATTTGCAATTGGTAAGGTACGACCAGACAACACTTGGTAGAATACTACACTGTTGTCGTTTGTGTATTGGGATAAAAGTTTGGACCAGACTAACTGCGTTATTGCCATAATGGTGGACTTCAACTGCTGACTGGCTTTGGTCAATAAGTTCCAATCTACATTGGAAGTGTAGTCGACAAAGATACTTTCGATTTTGTCGACCTTGTCGCCATTGAGGACTGGGAATGTACAACTAGAGAACTTCTCCAAACGTTGCTGCCAATAAGGTTTATCTTTGGTAATATCCTTAGCGCAGATGTACTCGACAACTTGACGGAATTTAGGTCTTTGGATGATGGTGGAGGTGTGATAGTAGTTGAAGAGGTCTTCAAATATCAGTGGCAAACTCCATCCGTCGTACAATGCGTGATGAATTGTCAATAGCAGGTAAATATCTCCGTTCAATTCATAAACTGACACTCTCATTGGAGTAACAGCTTTCAGCAAGGTAGACTCAATATCCTTACGATGTTCAACTACTCCAATTTCGATATCTTCCAAACTATGAGCTTTAGAGACCTTCCAATGTATGTTAGATTCGTTGAAATTCTGTACAATTTGAATTAATTTGTCATCAGAATCCATATGGAAGCAAGTTCTCAAAATTTCGTGACTTTGAATAACACAGGTCCAGCTTTGGTTCAATTTGAGGAGATCGATACCACTGGCCAATTTGTAGGTTGTAGAAATTATATATTCGCCATTGGAACTGGACAATGTACCGAAGATCATACCCTCTTGCAATGGAGTAACTGGGTAAATTTCGGCAATGTTAAGTTGAGGCAATTTGGATTGGAATTGGAATTTCATTTCGGATTCCCATTCAACTAATTGTCTTTTGTAAGCTTCTAATGGGGATTCAGTATCGTCAGGTTTGGAGTCAAAGTCTTGGAAATAATCAGCAATAGCTTTCACAGTTGATAGTTTCATAAGGTTAAACAGACTGATCTGCCTTTCAGAAGTGTTCAACCTGTTGACCAAGCCCACAGCGGAAAGAGAATCCATACCTAGTTGGAAGATGGAAGTACCTAATTTGATAGCATTGACTTCGACACCTGTCAATTCTGAGACAATGGAGCGTACTTTGGTGGAATTGTCGTCCCAAACATCGTCGGAATCGTCAGAAGTGTCCAAGTTATTGAATAAATCAAGAATTTCGGATTTTGATAGGCTGTGATATAGGTGTTGAAGTTTGCGATCGTCAATTTTTCCGTTGATAGTCATTGGCAACTTGTTCACTACGAACAGGTACTTGGGTACCATATAGAAGGGCAATTTCTGCTTGGCAAATTCTACAACATTGACAACAATATCCACTTCGCGATTAACAATTGCCAAATCGCTTTGGGACAGATCCTTGTTCAAGTTTTTAACTAGAATGTAACCCACCAATTCCTTCTTAGGGAAGTCGGGATGCTTCGAGTAGCTGATATGCGCGGATTTGATGGAGTCGTGAGTCTCTAGAACCTTGGAAATTTCTTCCAACTCGATACGGATGCCGTTGATCTTCACTTGGAAATCTTTACGGCCCAGGAATTCTATAGAGCCATCCGAGTTGAAACGGGCTAAATCTCCAGTTCTGTAGAAACGCTCGACACCTTGGGAGGTTTGTAATTTAACAAATTTTTGAGACGTGAGATCATTGTTATTCAAGTATCCCTTGGCTACGTATGTGCCTCCAATACACAATTCGCCAATGCCACCCTTGAGCATGATATCGTTGTTGCAGGAATTGAGAATGATACCAGTACATCCATGTAAGAGGTAGCCAATATTCGAAGTACGATCATCCTTTTGAACCTTAGGACGTACGGTACACCCAATGGTAGCTTCTGTGGGACCATAGCAGTTGTAAAGTTTATTGTCAGGAGCCCACAAGTCTAAAATTTGTTGACTTAAATTTTCCCCACCAACGGTGATGAATTCAAGATTAGGTAGTTTGGACTTGTCGAGTAAGCTAGCAACGCTGGAGGTGAGGGAACAGTTGGTAACTCCTAAAGTTTGAATAACGAATTCCATATTGTTGAGCATAAGACCACGATCTGTGATGCATGAAGCGCCACCGACGGACCATGGTAAGAATGTATCGAGGAGATGGACGTCGAAAGAGCAATTAGCGAATTGGAGGGATCTGGTGTTAGGATGCACAGGTAACACGTGTGAGAAGCCACCGACAGCAGCTACCAAATTACCGTGAGTTACCATAACACCCTTGGGTTTGCCCGTAGTACCAGATGTGAACAACAAGTAAGCCAAATCTGAAGATTTTAAATCCACAACCTTCAAATCATTGACTTCCATTTGCTTAATTTCTTTGATGGTATTATAATGATTCATATAAATCATTCGGACATCGCCACTAACCAAACCAGATGGATAAATATCGTCAAAAGTCACTACGAATTTAGCGCCGGATTCTTCAACCAACATTCTACGACGATCTTCGGGAACTTGGAAATCGACGGGGACGTAAACACCTCCACACTTCATCACAGCTAACAATGCGGAGTAGAAGGTGGGAATTCTGGGTAAACTTACGACGATGTAATCACCCTTGTGGACACCTTTGGATTTAAGGTAGTTGGCGATTTGGTTGGAGTAAACATTTATCTTGGAGTATGACCAATCCTCAGATTTGGGACTGTCGCTGGAGAATTGGGAATCTGCCAAGTACTTGACACATATATTGCTGCTATTGTTGGCAGCGTGGTATTCGATCCAGTGGTGAGCTAATTCCACATCGACAAAATGATTATTATTTGGTTCAAAGGGAGATTTGTTAATTGATAACAAATCATCAGTGATATCGATTTTGCTTATATCGACAATACTGTTAATTGGAGAATCAGCCTTGTCCAAAATGCTGGTGAGAGCCAGTTCCAACTGATTAGCTAGTCTAGTCAGAGAGTTTTGGTCCAAAACACCATTATTCGCAATCAAATTCCACATCAAATCATCATTGACTAAATCAACCTCAACAATAATGTTGTAATCGGTATCTACCGAGTTATCCAAATCCTGCCACTGGAGGTCGCGATGCTCGGAAGTGCCAAAGTTTTGGAATAGGAACAAAGTATCGAAGAGTTTGGCACCGTTCAAGTTAGTTGATTTTGCAATGTCGCTGAGGCCGGTGTACAAATGATCATAAATTTCTTGGTTGTTACTGTGGACTAACTTCACGAGGTCACGATTGTTGCTACACTTAGTCAAGTCCAAAGTGCAAGGAAGAGTGGCGAAACAAGGACCGAAAATTTCGCCTACGTTGTCGATTGGAATGGTACGGCCGCTGAAGACTTGGCCAAAAACGACCTTAGAATTTCCCAAGTATTGACTTAGGACCTTGGACCATGCGGCCTGTGTCAATGCCAATGGGGTTACGTTGAATGATTTACAATAGTTTTGCAGTTCAGTCAAAGTGTAGCGACTTTGAACTGTTGTAGAAACCGAGATCTCCTTAGTATTATCAATGTTGGGGAATTGTCCGAGAGTGATACCATCCAATTGGGATTGCCAAAAAGTTGCATCGGACTTACTATCCAAAGAATAGATATACTCCACAATAGACTTGAACCCATTGCGCTGTGGTATTTGCTCATCGTTGTAGAGATGTTCAAAGTCAGAGTACATCATTTCGATGGACCATCCGTCGTACAAACTGTGATGCAAAGTGATCATAAAGTGTGCGGAATCGGTTGCTGAGTTGAAAACCAATTTAGCGTGGATGGGAGCTTCCCCAGATTGAAGTTTTTGATTAACTAATTCCCTCTCATTTTGGACAATTTGATTCAAATCTCCGTCCAATTCCTCAGTTTCCAACTTGGAGAATTCGTAATTGAACAAAATTTGACAGTATTTTCCAAACTCCTGGGACCATTTGAAGCCGGTTCTAAACAAATCGTAACTTTGTAGCAGTTGATTCCAGATCTTCTCTAATTTGGCTATGTCGACACTGTTGAGATCCAACTGGTAAGTGTGAGTATAGTCAAAACTATCCTGAGCCATAGTGATAGCGATCAAACCCTGTTGAAGTGGAGTACAAGGGTAGACATCCTTAACATTGGATTCCACACCAGTCATCATTCTTTCTTTGACTTGATTGACGTAGCGCTTGCCAACTTCCAAACTATTGTCAACCTTATCTGCATTAGCATCAATATGTTCGCTGATCGCTTCAATTGTGCCCAATTTCATCAATTCTAAAACTTTCAAATTCCAGCCAAACTCCTTCAAGTTTTGTACGAGTTTGATAGCCAAAATTGAATCCAGTCCTAATTCGAACAATGTGGCGCTGGGTGGAATTTGGGATTCTTCCAACTTGTTAATCTTGGAAATGATGCTACGAAGCTGGAGTTGGGTTGGAGTCCATTCGTAAGTGGTCAAATCCTGGGAACCTTGACGTTGAGTTAGGTCGGTGACTGGAATATCGTCGAAAAGTTTTAAGAGTGCGCGAGTGTCCATCTTGCCGTTGGGTGTTTTGGGGAATTTAGAAATTGGCATGATGAATTGGGGTACCATGTAGTTGGGTAGAACACTCTGAGCAAACTTCTTAACTTGGTCAACACGGTCCTGAACTGATAAGTTATACAACACAATTTGAATACTCTCTTTTTCAGCACCGATATCAATACTGGCGGGAATCAACATAAACGTAACCAACTGCTGAGTAGTTTGCAAACCTTGCTTCTTAGCCAATGTCGTCACAAATTTAGAATCTGGGAACTGCGCGACTAAGCGCTGATTAATTTCCTCCACTTCTATGCGGATACCGTTTAATTTAATTTGGGTGTCGATTCTGCCGACGCACTCCATAGTGCCGTCTAGGTTCATTCTGACCAAATCTCCGGACCTGTACACAATTTTGCCGGAGCCCTTAGGGAATTCAAAGTACTTTTTAGCAGTGAGTTCGGGTTGGTTCAGATACCCAGCGGTGATTTGAGATCCTCCGATAATGCATTCACCAACTTGACCCTTGAGTAAAATTTGGTCGGTACCGTCTGTGGTCATTACGTAGCAGCATGTGGATGGAAAGGTGAAGCCCAAGTTGCCGACACCGTGGGCTCTTGTGATAGTTGGATGAGTCGTCATAATAATTGTGGTTTCGGTGGGACCATAACTGTTGTGAATGATATTGTCCTTCTCCCACATATTCAAGATTTCTCTGGTAATGGGCTCACCAGCGGTGATGATGTACTTGATGGTGGGCACGTTTTGGCGCTTGATGAGAGAACATACGGTAGGAGTCAAGAAACAATGCGTGATTTGGAGTTCGTTAATCACGTTTTCCAATCCAGTGAGTAGATTGTCTTTATAGCTGGTACACAAACAACCTCCCACTTCCCAACAGCTATAGGTATCTCCCATACTCAAGTCGAATGTACATGTGGAGAATTGCAAATGGTTGACAGGTTCGTCCAAAGGCATGTTCATTCGCATGGATTTGACGCATTCTGCCAAGTTGCGATGCGTTACCATCACACCCTTGGGTTTACCTGTGGTTCCACTTGTGAAGATAATGAAAGCAACTTGATCCATATGGTGACCCTCGCGATGACCAATATTTTGAGAGGACATGGAATTGATCAAGGCTTCGTTAGCGTGGTTATTTACTACGACAAATTCAACGTTTTTATTGACACTGTTGCTGAAATGCTCCTCCAAGGACTTGTCAATCAAAACGAATCTGGCACGGGTCTCCTGCACCATATAGTCATGACGATCGAGGGGTGCATCGGGATCCAAGGGAACGTAAGTGCACCCAACTTTGGACACGGCTAACTCTGTAGCGAGCCACAATGGCGATTTAGGAATGCATACGGCTAAGCATTCGCCAAGCTGAAAATCTTTAGTCATGATGAAGTGAGCGATGCGGTTGGCCCAAGCGTTGAGTTCGCTGTAGCTGTATGTCACTATCTTGGAGGGGGTGCCAAACTCTTCCAAAAATCTGAGAGCTGGTTTATCGGGAGTATTACGTGCGTGGTTCTCGACATAACTGTGCATAAACCAGTTCTCGCCTTCTGGAATCAAACCTTTCATAGTAGCTGGAATTACGGAATAAATCTGATCCTTATCAAACTCACCAATTTCGACGTAGTCCTTTTCAATATCGAAACCTGTGTCCAAAGCGCGTCCGTCTAACTCCTCGAAAATATTTTGGAACATGCGCTCCAATTGCCTAATTGTCATGTTGAGTTGATCTTCACTCATAATGTTGGAAGGGGATGTCAACTGCCACATGAGTTGACCACTTTCCAAAACGTGTAATTGCACGACTAAAGCATCGTCGAAGGTGGTCCAATTGTCGGTTTCTTGCCACAAGTTTGCATGATTTTCGAGTGCGGGATTGAAGTTTTGGAATAGGAACATACTGTTGGCTAAAGGCTGGTTGGGACCCATGCCACTCCACTTCAAAATGTCGCTCAAAGGCGTGTGCACGTTGCTGAGGTTCGCGACATTGGAGCGATGGATTTGGTCAATGACTGACTTATGGCTATTGTTATTGAATTGCACGCGAACTGGCACCGTGTTGAAGCAGGGAGCTCTCAAATTATCAATATTATCGAGAGGTAGAGTTCTTCCAGACAAGACTTGATAGAATACCACATCTATTTGGCTAGCGTACCCAGCAAGTAATTTAGCCCATGCCAATTGACCAAAAGCTTGTGGAGTCGTAAGTAACTCTTTGGACTTGACACTTAAATCGTCAATATGGTACTTGGAGATCAATTTAGTTGTGAAACTTTTAACTATCTCACCCTTGTTCTTTTCACCTGCAATTAATGAAGGAAACATTGTGGGTGTGACGCCTTGCATAACGGTGGACCAATACTTTTGTTCAGCAACTGTGTCACGGTTTAAGATATATTCAACGAATTGGCCAAAGTTACCAAGCGTTACGGGGGACAGTTTGTCCAGGTATGCTTGTTGCACATCACCCAATAACAAACTGATACTCCAGCCATCATAAAGAGCATGGTGAATTGTAGTCACCATCCACTTTTCATCGTTGAATTCAATCACATTGACTGAAATCGGTGGGATTGCCAACAACAAATTCGAAAAAATATTAGATTTTACAGTTTCAATAATTACATCCATTTCATTTTGGTTTTGGACCTTATAAGTATTGAAATCCAAATTGAAGGCTTTGGAACTCCATACGACTTGGGTACATTCGGAGTCTGCGGTGGGGAAACAGAACCCAGTCCTGAGGATAGGTTCCTTCTCTGAAACTGCCAACCATGCGTTATGTAACTTATCAACGTTAATCTCGGTCGATAATTTGTAAAAATCGGTATTGATATAGTCCATTGATGTGGAACTCATTGTCAAAGCGATCATACCCTCCTGAAGGGGAGTACAAGGCAAGATAGATTCGACTTGAGCGCCGTCCATTCCGAAGTACTTGTTGATGATGGTGCGCTTGACGCGAGATTGGAACTCGTCAAGGTCGAAAGTCTTAACTTGGGACTTTTCAACGGTGGTGTCTAATTTGGCAGCGATTCGGCGAATTGTACCCAATTGCATAATGTCAACGATGGTCACGCTCTGACCTTTGGGATCCACCGCATTCGCCAATTTCACCAAATTCAAACTGTCGAGGCCCAATTGAAATAGGGATGTGGTCGGGCGAATCATCATTTCACTGACACCAGAAATCTCAACTACAACTTTTCTCAATTCAAGTTCTCTGTCAGACCAAATTTCAGTGGTGTCTCGGGGTAAATAACTAGAGAATTTTTGGATACTTGATTCGCGACCCATACTCAATACGACATCTTTTAGTTTGTTGATGTCGGCTTTACCACTCGAAGTGATGGGGAATTGCGTAATTGGGAAAATAAAGTGAGGTACCATGTAGCGAGGTAATTGTTCAGATGCATACTCCATGATCTTGGGAATTTGAGCTTGACACCATTCCATGTCGTGAGCAATTTGTAATTTTTCGGTGTCGAATTGTTCAAGATAAATAAAAGAGATCAATTCCTTAGTACTGTGGTCAGGGAATTGTACGACAATTGTAGCTGACGAAGCCTTTTCCAAAGGCTTGACAATGGTGTTGCTAATTTCGTCCAACTCGATACGCACACCATTGATTTTGACTTGAGTGTCTTTACGTCCCAAGTACTCCAGAGATCCATCAGCATTCATGCGGGCCAAATCACCGGTGCGGTACAATCTTTCACAAATGCCATTGAATTCATAATTGATGAAGCGTTCAGCGGTCAAATCGGGACGTTTGAGGTAACCTCTGGCAACTAAGGGGCCTCCAAAGAAGAGTTCGCCAACAGTACCTCTTATGACTGGCTTCAAATCAGGAGATAAGATATACACTGAGCAATTAGCCAAAGGATAACCAATATTCGTCATTGAAGCACTCTCAGTCAAATTGCAGTTGATAGTACAACTGATCGTCACTTCGGTGGGACCATAAGAGTTCTGAAGCACTGTGGGTTCCTTGGCCCATTCTTGAATGATTGATTGAGTAATACATTCACCACCAGTCATGAACGATCTGACATTGGGTAGGTTGGAACGCTTGACCATACTCGCTACACTGGGTGTCAATTCCAAATGGGTGATTTCCAATAGATTCAGCACCTGCTCGAGCCTTGATAATAATAATGATTTTGACGAAGTGCTGATACAGCTGCCGTAGCCCAAAGTTAGTACGGTATCACAGATGGATACGTCGAAGGTACATGTAGCAAACTGTAAGTAGTTAGCATTCTTGAGATCTGGCAATGTAGGGCCAAAAGCAATCATCGACTGCACCAAATTGTTGTGCTGCACCATAACACCCTTGGGCTTACCTGTAGTACCCGATGTGAAAATGATATAGGCTAAGTTCTCAGGTGTCAAGCCTAGAGGTTTTTTAAATTCTGTTGAAAAATCATTTAAGTTGACTCTGTCAAATTCAGCACTTGAAAACACCTGTATCTCGTTGTCGTAAAATATATCGGAAATGACGAATTGAACCTCTGCCTCCTGGGCAATGAATTTCTGACGTTCCAAAGGCGTGTCAGGATCCATTGGAACGTAGACACAGCCAGCTTTGAAAATAGATAGGATCAAGACGTAAAAGATAGGAGATTTGGGTAAACATACACCGATTGGCTTTTCGATGGAGACACCCATACTTTGGAATTTGTTAGCGATTTGGTTGGACCACTCATAAAATTCGGAGTATGTTACAGTACGGAACTCAAGGGGCTGGACACTCTCTAAAAATCTTATGGCTAACTTATCCTTGTGCTCGGGATCTTTGGCATAATGTTCCACCCATTCGTAAGCGAACTTGACGTTGGGTAGGGGATGACCTTGGGGTTCAGAACCAGCTTGAATCGATAGCAAATCAGTGCTGAATTCGTATTGTTGGAACAATTTTTCGGGGGTTTTCAAAGATTGTTGCAAGTGTTCAAGTAAATAGTTGATGAAATAATAAGCATCTTGAGACGCCATCACCCTCGTGGAGTAGTAAACAACTAAATTAATTTCTGAAATTTTGGCAATATTCACATATACTAAAACGTTGGATTTGGGGAACCTTTCCAAGATTTGGTTGATACTGTGATCGTTGGTGAAAGTGTCAAATTGGTCAATAATCAATAATAAATCAGTAAAATCAGATAGGGAAATATCCAAATTCAAGTGATCAAAATGGCTAATCTGATTCAACTTTGTAACACAATTCGACACTATATCTGACGGACTGTCCCACTTTAATTTAATTTGCTGAGGAATTATTTTAGTAGTTTCTGGTTTAGTATAATCATTCATTCCGACTACGATCTCGTCGGCGTCGGTGTCAACGTAAGTTTGCATCACGCGCAAGTAGCTCAGCAGAATTTGGCCAACTAGTGACTTAACTGATGGTTCCGAGATCGTAACGGGGACGCTTGAATCAATTCGTTGATAAGATTCCAACTCAGAGCTTTGATTAGATAGTTTTGGGAATTTGGTAACTTTTGTTAATTCTTCATATTGGATGGTACTTCCAGCATCCTTATTAGCATCGTAGTAGGATGCTTCTTGGCCAATGATTTGGTGGCTTTGAGGATTTTCCGTAATAGTCATATTTTTCTTTCTGTATGGTATTAACTAATTAAACTGTGTATATAAACTATAATATATCCAAGGTTAGTTAACTTTTTTACAGTTTATTAATTTTATATTTTGAAAATTTGATTAATAAATAATGATTCATCAGTTGGTATTAATAATAAATAAAAGTTTGGTTTTATGTATTGTCGTTTAAGAGGGAGATAGGGATGAACAAATGATTAAATAATGAATTGATTCTTATTAAACTTTAATCAAAAACAGGATAATATTCCGATTTATGGGTATCTTAATAATTCATAAGTTTAATTACCTTTTGATTAATTTTTTCTGTGAACTATTTAGTTTCTAGTGTTAGTGACTATAACTTTTGGGTTATATTCTTTAATAAATAAAGTTATTAAATACTTGGATCTTTAAGTTACCTTTATATACCTAAAAAAATTCTCATCCACTTTATAAAGATATATTTAACCAACTTTCATGATACATTACGCAAGTGATTTATTTTTAATTTAGTGATAAACTATTATTGATTAGTGCATAGATGAATATTCTCCAATCAATTTAATATTTTAGTATTAATTCAGTTTTTAATTCTTATCTGATGTTGTGTCAGGATTTCAATATTACTTGATTTGGTATTATTGGATAATATTTAGTTCATATTGAGCATTATTAAATCAATAGATTTTAATTGTTTTTTAGAAATATTTATATATTAATATTAAATTTTATAGTTAATTTTACATTATTAATAAATAAAAAGAACAAAGTCATAATAGTAATAACCTTAGTATTATTTACACTATATTACATATAATTTAATACAACCGAAATCTTTTGCAATACCTTTATCAGATAACAAACCTTACACCAATTCCCAAGTAATTCCTCCCATAAACTCTGCCGGTCTATTAGAAAAATCATTTTTGTTACACAGGAGGGTACAAACATTTTGAAAGAGGATTTATAAGTGTATACATTTAATAATATTGGTATATATCTCTAAACCTATTCATTATATTTATATATTTTAGCTACATATTTAATCAGTTTACTGATAAATACTCCTATAATTATTTCAAAAAAGTTTCATAAAACTTCTTTCAAAACCTTCTACACACTATTGTGTAACGAAGCAGACTTCTCTAATTAGCTAGTAATCCTTTAAAAAATTTCCCTTATAATCCTAACAAAATATTATCTGATAAAATTTTATTCTCACCAATTTGATTAGGTTACACTAAGTCTTTTAATGGTTAATACGTAATGACTTTTTATCAGATGGGAATTTGGTCAATCAGATAATTTTATATATGTTAATATTGGAAAATTTGTAATTGATTGGTTTGTGAATGTTTGAATGAATTAAATAGATATAGTATAAACTGTTTGGATATTTTAATTTTATTATTTTGATGATAATTAGTCTAACGTTTTTATATTCCTTATTAATATTATTTTAAACAATTCATTTATTATTTATCAAAGTCAATACAACCTAATCATTTAATTTTTTTAAATTATAATCTTTCATTTGTAAAATTACCAATTTATCTGATAATTGTCGCTAATATTAAATCATGATGAATACAATATCAAAAGTTTTAAAATTTATCATATCATACGGATAATTGGATAAATTGTAAGTAAACGTTGAGTTAATAAATATCCTATTTAATGAGAACTTGATTTTTTTGATTTTTTTGTGATATGACTTTTTGTATGGTTATAAAATTCTTCCGCAATTTGAAACTTCGAGATGGATGCAAAGAGGTATATTTATTAAATGAATTAAGTATGTATGTATATATAGAAGGTATTACAAAGAATCTTCTTTCATAATTTCTTAAAGCATTTTTCATTTTAATAACTAATAAGCAATATATTTTATATTATTTACAAAGTTGATATAAAAGATCAGATAAAATAATTAATGTGTAACAAATGTAATTTGAAAATCTAGAATTCTCTTTAAGCATCTTATTAAATCATTACATAATTAAATAGATGATCATAATATACACTTCAAATTTAACAAAGCTAAATTTATAAAGCAATTAGATATGTTTTTTCTAATTTGATGGATGAAATGGTGAAAGATATATTGGACGGATGATGATATTACTTTAGTTAAATTTTCATATTATTTATTCAAATAAAATCTAAAATGTTTGTTAATTTTAATATATTGACCATCTTTTGTACAATTAATATAATAATATAAATTTATATGAGTTTGATATTAACTTGGTTTAAAATATAATTTAACTTAATTTTTCAAAGATACCTTATAATTGTAAATTTATTACTTTTGTTCATAATTAATTGATTAAAAATTCAATATATTTTTATTAAATTAACTCAAAATTTGATTGAAAATTAATTAAATATTGATTTTGTGAACCATTGCATCCTGAAGATAATCAGGATCATATAAATAGACATTATAAATCAATTACAAGCCTTTTATTAATGAGCTCAGATTAGATTGCTATTTGAATCCAATCCATTTAATTCTAATTATTTAAGTGTTTATTTTACAAAGATTCCTATAATATCGCTTAATAGATTTAATTTATATCTAAGCCATATAGAATAATACTTCAATTATAATGATATATATACAATCGTCATACATTTTCAATCAATTAATTATTTTAAATATAATACATCTGATCTAATGTTTTATACTCAATATTGTCTTACATCAATACCAAATATATATTTCTATCTATTAATTAATCATTTACTATTATAATATAAAAATTTCCTCAATTATGAATATTAAATTAAATTTTGTGTATATTAAATAAATTATAGGATAAATACTAATTCGATTGATCAACCAATCTACAAATTATTATAAATATTATAATATTGGGAAAAATAATATAACAAATTCATATTATAAAATACATAATTTCATTTAACTAAATAATGTTTTAATAATAATTAAGAATAACGATATAAAATTTTATCTTTGATTTGAAATAATCACTTTTTAAATATATCATCTATTTTGATACCTGTGTTAATTCAAAATATGCTTTAGTTATTAAATTTTTCAGTATAAAATCATTTTAATTTTGAAAATTATATATTTGTTGCAATATCCCCAATTAGAAGATATTGTAATTGAATTTATTTGATTAATGATATTTTATAAGAATAATCTATAGTTTTTTCGATTATTTCAAATTATATATAAACTCATTTTCTCTTTAAGCAAAATCTGTATTTATTTAATAAAATTGACTCATAAATTAATGTTTAATATCATGTATCACGTTTAGAATTATTCAGCTATACTTTATAAACCGATCTTTTATAAACTTAATCAGTTAAATTTATGTAGGTTGTTTCTCATATCTATCCAAAATTTATAGTCAAATGCAAATGACCTATCTTCACAATGAATATACTATAATAATGTATTTAATTTCTGATTAATATTAATTATCCTTATCAATAATGATTGACTCAAGGTATATTCAATATTTTCAATATTATATTGAGTAAGAATCATTGTTTGATAAATAATCAATTACTTTATTTTCCCAGAAAAGATTATTTTGATCGAATAACCATTAATATATAGTGATATTTTAAATATCATTATTTATAATTATTACAGTAAAATATTAAATTTATTATCACGTTGTAATTTTATTTAATAATAAAGATTGGATTTTGGGATAAATTTCAATATTTTTAATAATGGTGATATACATTGATTTTTTCATTTTAAATATATATATATATATAATATTTTTAATAAATATTATTATATTTTACTTATATTTTTTTGCAATATAATTTGAATTTTGAGTTAAAAGAGTGGTTATTATAACCAAATTACATTATCTTTTGCTATATAATAATATATATTTTAGAGAGAAATTATTATTTTGGCATTTATATTAATGAATTCATTCAAAAATTTAGCTAAAAAACTATTATATAATAGTATGGTTAATATAATTTTATTTAAATTATTAATAATATGATATATTGAAATAATAGGCCTTAATTAAAGTTCAGTTTTAATATTAATATTGATATTCAATTTTCAAAAATTATTAAACATAAATAATAATTAGTCTTTTTTTATTATATACTTTGCAAATTTATAGTAATTAAAAAAACTCTTTATATTAATAAATTTTCATTCATTGTTCTATTAATTAATAAAACTATAATATTGAACTTTCTTGAAGGTATATTTTTTGATTACTCAAAGGAATTATATTTATCTGGGTTGTAATCTGATATATATTAGATATAGCAAGTACTTTTATTAATTTTTCCTATAAATTCCTTTATAACATAAATTTGATATTATTTTATTATTATCATTTAAAATAAAAACCAATTTTGATTTAAGTGAAATATACTAAAAAAACTATTCTATTATCATAGAATTGAAGAAATAGGAAATTTTTTAATTTCTGATTTTTCAAACATATTATTAGTTTCATATAAAAAAATATATACAAAACAAATAAGAAAATAAATAGTTTTAAATTATATATATATATATATATAAACTTTTTTAATTAAAAAAATAACTTTTTAAAATTAGTTATTTAATTTAATTATACTTAAACCAAATAGTAACCATCAAAAGTTTTTTATTTTAGTATTAGTAAAACTTAACTATAAACCCTCTAAAATTATTTAAAATTTATAAGCAACTTTTGGTAATGAAGTATTATCTAAATTAACAATTTATTGCTAGGTAAATTATTTTAAAGCTCAGAGAAAAACTACCTAAAACTTGTTAAAATCTAGAAAATTAATTTCTACTGTTACTTTTCTAATTATTAATAAAATAAAAAAATATATTGAAAAGCACCTTTTTATTTCAGCTAGAAAATTATCAAGACTTTTTAATATTAGTTACACAAGTATTTTATATATATTAAAGTTTAAATTAAAATTAATTAATAAAAATATAAAATAGGTATCTTATAATTTAACTAAAACTTAAAAAAAAGCTAGAGTAGCTATTATTAAATAAAACTTACTAAGGTATAACTAGAAACCAAAACTTTTACAGTGAATTATTATAATTGATGAATCTTAAATTCTTTTATATAATCCTTTATTAAAACATAAATTAAAGTGTTAAATTAAGTTAAATCAACCTTCTCTATAAATTCCTTTAAATAAACACTTTGTTAATAAACAAATATTAATTGTTATAATAGATTATAATAACATATGCTATTTTTATTTAGTTCTCAAAGGAAAATTAATTAATATTAAACTTTATATTTCTTTTTTAAATAAAACTATTTTTAATTGGTATTAACAATATAATTTGAGAAGACTTATTATTTTGCATGATAATTAAAAATACATAAATCTAAAGTTATAAAAAACTTTTTAATTAAAAATAACTAGAAAAAACTACCACATCTAGTATATTATTTAGATTATAACTTATGTGATTATAATTGTTTTGGGCAATTAAAAAACCAGCTTACAAGAAAGAAAATTTCTACAAGAAAATTTAATTAGTTTGTGAAACATCAAATTTCAAACTTTAATAAAAAAAACTATTTTTTAGGTGTTAGATCTTTGCTAAAAGTATAGTAAAAAGTTATTAGAAATAAAAGAAACCATTAATTTTATAATATATATTTATTTTTACTTTTTATAAATTAAAATGTTTATTTTTTTTCAATTGCAAAAAATTCCAATTATTTAAATTACAAAATAATATTATAATAAACTATAAATCTGATATTAATTAATTTGTTTTTTAGAATTAAATTACCCTATTATATATTATTAAAATCTTATATGATGTTAAAAATTTCAATAAAAAAAATCAAAATATTTAAATAAATAGTAAGAGTTATTATAAAGCAATTTGAATTTTTAATTAAATATATAATAAAAGATTTTATAAAATGCATTAAAATTCATTATATATAACAGTTCTATATATTATTCTATATGATAAATTATATTTTAATTGGTTTTATCTAGCTATAATTATTTAATATTTCCCTTAGCTTCTATAAAGTTATAAAATATTGATTTATTAATTTCATGAAAAATAATTATAATATATAATTTTATTTGAAATTATAGAAATATTTGAAAATTTTTCTTTAATCAAAAGTTTTTTATAATATAATCTTATTTATATTAAACAAATGAAAATATTATATTTTTTCGGACTTTGAATATATATGGATAATCTCAATTTTAATTTAAATATTTCCATTTTTTTGATATTAATAAATAAAATATTCGAATTAATATATATTATAGATAATAATAAATTTCATTTATTATTTTATATTTATAATATATTGTTTAGCTATAAAAATATATAAGAATAATATAAATCTGACAATCATCATCTTTGTATTAATTTTTAAACACAATATATTAATAAAAATGATATTATTAGTATATATTATAAAAGGATTCTTAAAATCTCTATATCTAGTTATATAAAAATATTACTAATAAATCTTAATAATAGAATTTTATACTTTTATTATTAATCAACCGATCCTTATTAAAAATACAATTATTATCAATATTTATTATATTAATATTTATTATAATTTGCTAATTACTATATTTTATAATTAAAGAATTAATTAGAAATAAAAAATGACAAGTTTTGAATATTTCATTATTTAGATAAAATCTTTATCTTTAATAATTCATTATATATAAAATAAATTATTAATTTATATTATTATATTTTATATATAGTTATTTATCATAATACCTCTATTATAGTATCTTTATTTAAAATTTCCTTAATGAATTTGATTTTATTTTAACTAAGTAATAATTTTCAAAAGATTTTTAATTTATTATAAAATAAATTTTTATTATTCAAAATTTGTATATAATTAAAAAAACTAACTAATGACTTAAATTTACCATATATTATTAGATATCATTTGAAATCTAAAAACTATATTATTTATAATTTATCAAAATTTTAAAAAATTAATTTCTGTCTCTTATACACATCTATTAATACTTTAGAATTACATTTTATTTTCAAATTGTCAAAATTTGTATATAATTAAAAAAACTAACTAATGACTTAAATTTACCATATATTATTAGATATCATTTGAAATCTAAAAACTATATTATTTATAATTTATCAAAATTTTAAAAAATTAATTTCTGTCTCTTATACACATCTATTAATACTTTAGAATTACATTTTATTTTCAAATTGTCAAAATTTGTATATAATTAAAAAAACTAACTAATGACTTAAATTTACCATATATTATTAGATATCATTTGAAATCTAAAAACTATATTATTTATAATTTATCAAAATTTTAAAAAATTAATTTCTGTCTCTTATACACATCTATTAATACTTTAGAATTACATTTTATTTTCAAATTGTCAAAATTTGTATATAATTAAAAAAACTAACTAATGACTTAAATTTACCATATATTATTAGATATCATTTGAAATCTAAAAACTATATTATTTATAATTTATCAAAATTTTAAAAAATTAATTTCTGTCTCTTATACACATCTATTAATACTTTAGAATTACATTTTATTTTCAAATTGTCAAAATTTGTATATAATTAAAAAAACTAACTAATGACTTAAATTTACCATATATTATTAGATATCATTTGAAATCTAAAAACTATATTATTTATAATTTATCAAAATTTTAAAAAATTAATTTCTGTCTCTTATACACATCTATTAATACTTTAGAATTACATTTTATTTTCAAATTGTCAAAATTTGTATATAATTAAAAAAACTAACTAATGACTTAAATTTACCATATATTATTAGATATCATTTGAAATCTAAAAACTATATTATTTATAATTTATCAAAATTTTAAAAAATTAATTTCTGTCTCTTATACACATCTATTAATACTTTAGAATTACATTTTATTTTCAAATTGTCAAAATTTGTATATAATTAAAAAAACTAACTAATGACTTAAATTTACCATATATTATTAGATATCATTTGAAATCTAAAAACTATATTATTTATAATTTATCAAAATTTTAAAAAATTAATTTCTGTCTCTTATACACATCTATTAATACTTTAGAATTACATTTTATTTTCAAATTGTCAAAATTTGTATATAATTAAAAAAACTAACTAATGACTTAAATTTACCATATATTATTAGATATCATTTGAAATCTAAAAACTATATTATTTATAATTTATCAAAATTTTAAAAAATTAATTTCTGTCTCTTATACACATCTTTTTAAAATTTTAATTTATTTAATTTAATTTTTAAAATAAAAATAATTTTAGAATTAAAGTTCAAAAATTATCATTTTATTCAAATTTACTTATGATAAAACATAATAATATATGTTTTTTTATTTAATTCCTAATAATAAACAAATTAATAATGAATTTTTTTATTAAACAAGATAAATTATAATTGATAATTTTAAATATATTAATGATATTTATTATTTTATATATTGTTTATAATATATATAAAACTCAGGTTGTAAAAGATTTTCAATGTAGAAAAATTGGATAAAAGTGCCCTATTTAGTAAATTTACTAGATCATAGCCCATGTAATCAAAATTGCTTTAGGTAATTGAAAAATATACTTATAGGAAAAAAAATTCATATAAATAAATTTAATTATTATATGAAATATAAAATTTCAATCCTTAATAAGAAACTTTTCATTGAGTTTTATAAGTTTGCCATAGATATAACAAGAAGTTATTAATAATAAAGGATAGTTTTATTTCTATATTTTATATTTTTCTTTGTAAATTATATATTTATAATTTTATTTAGTTTGGATTTTAATATTTTGCCATTATATAATTTCTGATTTAATTTTAAATGAAATTTATAATCAAAATTAATTTCAATTTAATCCAATTACAAATGACTTTATGTAATATTAAAACTTAAAAATAAATATAAAATATTTGGATTTTAGTTAAAAAGTAAAAATAGAATATTTATGGATTTGTATTATTTTAAATTTATTATAAGGTTAACAAGGATTATAATAAATTAATTGAAACAATTTTAAATTTTATGTATTTATCCCCCATTATTGTTCAATATATTCCATTGTCAATATTAAACATTTCATATATGAGGACTATATATGGTGATGATATATGGAAATATAGATTAAAATCATTTACGTCAATTAATTAATGATTAATTTTCTTAATATATCGAATTTAAAAAAATGATATTAATCAAGTTTTCAATGATAAGTATTTAAGATATTGGAATGAAATAATAATTTTAATGTATTTTATTAATATCAAAAGTGATAATTTTTGAATAACAAAGAAAGGGGGTTAGTATTGAATCGAAAAAATAAAGATTGAAACCAATTGATTAAATGAATAATATTTTGAAAATTATTTAAAATTTGATCTTTTAAAAAATATTTATTAATTAATATGACAAATAAATTAAATTCAAATTCCAAATAATCCCATAATAATTTATCTGTATTGATAATTAACTTAAAAGAATTCAATTGGGTCGTTTAAAAAACAAATATCTAAAAATTAATTAAATATTTAAATTAAAAAACAATTAATCAAACAAAAGTAGTTAATGACTAGGTAAAATTAATTATATTTTAAAAAACATACATAAAATATTAAAAATTAAATTTTAATGTGTTTAGAAGATCTTTATCCCGTTCCTTATCTTCACGAGGTTCTTTTCGTAGTGTATCACGTTCCCGATCTCCAATTTATTCCTCTAGGTCTATATCACGTTCTAGATCTTATACTCCTTCATATTCGAGGTAATTCCAACCTTTTAAAATTTCATTCATTTTCTGATTAATTATTTAGGTCTCGTTCAAGGTCTCGTAGTTACTCGTATTCCAGGTCTCGCTCAAGATCTAGATATTCATCAGATTCTCGTTCGCCAAGATTTCGTAGAGGAAGTTCAAGTCCCAACTCTAGAGGAAGAGATATTAAATCCAGTTCCAATCAGATAAAGGTTGAAAATTTGACAAAATCTGTTAATGAGCATCACTTAAAAGAAATATTCTCTACTTATGGTAATGTAGAAGATGTGAAATTTTTAAATTTGGAAAGAGGTAAATCTTATAATTTTATAATAGTTAGTAGTTTTTAATCGGCGATTTAGACAAAGTCGTGAACCAAGTTGCTATTATTCATTTTGAAACCAATGCCTTAAGCTCTGCTATAGATTGTATGGATGGCGTAAGTTTACCATTAACCAATAATATTTCAATAATTTGCTAATATTAGTGATTTAGGCACAAATTGACGGCCGAACAATTTCTGTTTCTAGATACGTACCGCAGACAAGCCCTCCAAGAGACTCTCGCCCTTATGGAAGGTATAGAGGAAGAGGAAGTTCATATCGCGGACGTGGCTACAGAGATTATCGCTCAAGGAGTCCACCTCCTCGTCGTGGTCGCAGTCCCCCAAGACGCCCAAGGTCTCCCTTACCCAGCTATTCCAGAAGCCCCAGTCGCCGTCGTGAGTCATCATCACGTCATATTCGTAGTCCCGTCAGAAGCTACCGCAGAAATGGATTGAGATATAGGAGCCGATCTTATAGTAGCCGTAGTCGCAGTCCCAGTCGTCGCAGGTCATACGATAGTCGAAGCGTAAGTCGTAGCCGCAGCTCCAGTCGTCGTAGATCTTGGAGTCGATCACGTTCATCTAGTGTGAATTACAATAGTCGTCGTAAAAGATCGAGAAGCTATTCATCCAGCCCATAAATGAAATTAATTTACATCCATTGTTCTATTTTACCAATCATCTCCAAATATCAAATTATCATTTTCAGATATTTATCATCATCTAAATCTTGTTATGAACCTAGTCCTCAATTTCATTTGAAATAACTTATTTAAATTGACTAAAATAGAAATTTGTTTTTAATTATAATTTTTTAAAAGAATTTTCAATTCAAAATCAATATTCTCAAATTAGAGATGAATAAATCTTATATTATTATACGTTATTTTTATTATTATATTTACAATAATTTCTTTATTTTACAAATTTAACTATTTCTTTTAAAAGCTAAAAATTAATGCAGCTACTAAATAAGCTACTCCTAACATTAGAAATTGAGCAATTTGTGATATTTTAGCACGCTTATCATCCAAGTCAGATAGGGATCGAGCTTTGCGGAGATTACTGAAACATTGCTGGGTGATACTGTTGAATGATACTGCAAACGTGTCCCAAGTAGTAAAGTCAAAGAATTGAATCCATCTAATTAGGAAAAGGTAAGACAAATATAGAATAATTAAAAATTTGAAAGTTACCTGTTGATAAAACCATTAAAATAAATTGCGAATATAATTAGTACCAACAAAAATAATAAAACTAGTATTATATCGAAAATGATATAAAACGCAGGTCGTTTCGGTTGAGAAGCTTCTAATTCAGATAACTGAAGAGATATTTATGTTAGAGCGAGTTAAAATAGGGCAAAATAAATAAAAGCTACTTGTTTAATAGACTTCATGGCATTTTCAAGAGATTGGTGACTATTTTTCAGTTGTATTGTTAATTCTGAAAATTGATCATCTAGTTGAGTAATGAGGTCCTTTTGAGTTGTCTATTATATTGATGTATCAGCTAATTGATGACAATTTTTAAAATAAAATTTACTTGATGAGACGACATCATTTCTTTAAGAGACTTCGCTTCACTCTGTGTCTTTTCGACAAGATCGATATTGAAACCTATCAATTGATTAGGGGATTCTTGGAATTTTTTATGAATTGCCCTATAAAATAATTAAAATCTAGCCAAATAAAACGGGGAAATATTGCTTACTGTAAATATTCCAGTTCTTTATTGATGCCATCTACTGTAGATTGAGCTTTGCTCAAGAGTTGGATGGATCTCTGAGCTGTGAACTTGATAGGTCCATATACAAACCCTTCAACTTTTTGATCAATCTTCAATTCATCAGATGGATTAAAGATCTGAAATAAAATTGTTATGATTGTGATATAAAATCATCAAAGAAGAAATTACTTGATCAATATTATTTATATCGGCATTGGGATGAATTTCTGAAGATTCTTCGATATCTAATAAGGTTAATATGAGATATAAGCTTCTTAAATAACACAAATATAATATTCACTTGTCAATTTATCATCTAATTGTGGAGGAGCGGGGTTCGAGTCTGGGTTAGATGAAGACAATACTCTGTTACCAGGTTTTGTCCTTGTGTTATAAATTTCTAACAAAAATAAATTTTGAATAAATTTTGGAAATATTCAAAAACTCTAATTTAATTTACCAATAAATCGTTCCCTATCAAATTGATCATTATAATTTTCATCCATATAGTTTAGTAAGGCATCGACTAAAGGATCTTCTTTGACTAGGTTATTTTAATTAATAAACTATTTACTAATATTAAAAATCTTATGAATTTACCTTCAGATTCAATATCATGAAAACTAATTTCGAAATCATCCAAATTGACACTTGTACTGAAATCGGTGGTTGAACATTGTTTAAAATGATGAGTGAAGTCTTCTTGAGCTTCTGGACTCTCTATCAAACACATATCAATATAATATTATAATATAGTAAATAAAAAAACTACCTTGAGTTTCATCATCGAAAATATTTACATTATCGAAATTTAATTTTAATTTGGAATCAAAAGATTGTGATATACTAATATCCTCTAAAAATTATTTATAATAATTTTATAAAAGATAATTATTTTGCAGTTACCTTTAATTTCAATAGGTTCATTATTAAATTCTGGTGATTCTTTTTCTTCAGGTATTTCTATGAAAAATATATATATAAACTAAAATATTAAATAAAATATAATATTTAATTTACCTGTATTTGCAAATATATTATTACTAGAATCTATCAATGACTGTCGTTTTGACTGCTGTGATAAAGGCCTTCGCTTTATCTTAAAAAAAATTAAATTAATAAAAATAAATATATTAGCTTTGAATTACTTACATCCGAATTTGAAAATGATCTTTTAGACCAATCTGGGCCTCGATATTTAATAGTCACATCATTATTTTCAAATTCGTCTACTTCAGTTGTACTTTTAGAAAGTGTAGTGGTCGGTTTTAGCGATTTAGTACCAAGTGGAGCCCAGCCTTTTGGCGCTTCTTTACTCGAAGAATTTTTCATATATGTTGGTATAGGTAATCTCGATTTAGGCTTTGGTGAAAGGTCAAAACCTCCTCCAATACTAGATTCCAGTCCACTACTACTTTTAGAATGACGAAATTCAGATATTGTTAAACTTTTGACTTTGTTATTAAAAGAATGTGTTGCTTTGGCATAATGTGGTGTAAATTCAAAATCAATAGAATTTCTAGAATGAGGTCTTGACCCTAAAGACCTCAAAGAATGGGTAGGACTTACAGCACGACGAAAATCGTGAGTCATTGGAATTAGTTCACTTTTTGTGGACCTATTAGAGCATGACGATGAAGACCTTTTAAATTGATATTTTTCTATTGAATCTAAACTTGAATTCTTTTTGTGCATATTACTTTTATTGCTGTTATTATACTGTGACGTATGGTTATGCGTACAAGTTAAAGTACTAGAATCGGTGATTGAATCCAAGTTCCAATTATTTCCTCTCTTAATATTTTTATTCTTGCAGTTGGTACAATAACTGGCCATGGTGGTTAGGGACTATATATTTATTCCGAATCCGATCCAATCAATTTTTGAAAACTTATTAAATGTATTAACTAAATTAGGACAGATTTTTATGAGCTTTGGTAATCAATTATAACTAGTATGATATAATAATTTAGTGACAAGGGTCAGATTAAATGGATTTATATAATATAATTCCACTAATATTCAAATTCAATTTTAAATACTCTCTAATTTGAAATTATATCATTTAGTCTAAATTGAATTTTATTGGATAAAAAAGTTTACAAATATGTTTATAATGTTAATGGAAGGGAAATTAAGTTTGGTGAATGCTAAAGGATCTTTGTTATGTTTTAGGTTAAAATTGGCCAGGAAATATAGTAAATTGAATTTAAAAATTTTTTGATATTATTGGTTTTTGGATATAAGGGTATATTTGGTTTATGTTGGGGGGTAAATATGTAACTTTATTTATTTAAAGGATATCAGATGACATTGAATTAAATTTTATATATATAATTTCTGAATTTGCTCTATAATTTGAATAGTTTTTTGGTATATAATAGTAAAATTTTAAATTATAATATTACTGTATTTAGTTCATAAATATTATTTAAGGTTGAATAATTGCTAACAGGAATATTTCAATTTAATATATGAGTCGATATATATGTAGATTTATATAAATATTACCCTATTTTGACTATCACATTCAATTTTGATAAATATTTAAATTTAATGAAAACTTTTAGAATAATTTGATATTAAACGAATAAAAAAATAGCAATTTGTTATACATTAAATATATAATATAAATGGTTTTATAATACAGTTCATAAGATATATGATATAAAATTTTAACCATAAAATTATTCATGATAGTGATTGTTATATAAAATATTAACAAATGATAATTTAACCTGTTTATTAAAGATTGTATTATCGAAATTAATGCTCCTTTATATATTAAGATATAATTTTTTTTACCAAATTAAAAAATTTTCTACTACTGATGATGCTGAATTAATTATATTTTCTTTGGAGTTTTTAATATTTGATCCTTATATTTTAATTTTATAAATTTTAATATTTTTTAAAAATCATGTTTAAATGTGTGCTTATAAAAATATAATTTAATGGATAAATATAATAGAGTGAATCTTTGAATTATAGTAATAATGAGCTAATTTATTGATTGATAATTAAGCATTGACAAGCAAAATAAAGTTGTAATTCAATTCAAGAAACTTTAAATATGATCAAGAGCTTTTTCAGAGAACTTTGAGCTTTGTTTTAAAATTCTGAATTAACTATATGACGTAATTTGTGTTTTTCGAGGATGCCACAATAAGCTTCTCGAATAAAGGCTTGGGCTATTTAATTATATATTCACAAAATTTTGAATAAACTTCGATAATGAGAGAATAGTTTAGAGGACTAAACATATTTATATTTTTCCAAGATAACTTTGTAATGTTTGCATCATGATAGCTTTCAAGCAGAATATAGCTATTTTTTGTTGTTCCTTCCTTAAAGTCATATTGGTGCATATCAATAAAGTATTTAGTTAACGCAAAGATAGCATGAATATCAAGCAACCTTGTAAACTTGAAATCCATTTTTGGTATTTAATATAATGTCGATCTCATTCTTTATTATCACTTTAAATTAAAGTATTAAATTCACTATTTTGATTGAGAATTTTATTTCCAACAAATCATCTAGAAAATAAATAGCCATTGTAAATTTCTTGATTGAAACTTCGGGTACTATACATCGTGCTTAGTGACAAACATAAGGAACAATTTAGTAAATTATATGAAATGAAATCTTCTTCGTAGACTAGTCTAACTTGGAAAGTTTTATATTGAATTTAAGATATATGACCTCTGAAATATAAATTTATTCACTGTTTGAATTTTTGGGATTTATGTATACATCACTAAAAATGAAATTAACATGATGATAAATATTTTGAAAATATAACAACTCTTATATTTATCAGAAGTTACTTTAATTCACATTTGCTTTCATATTATTTAAAAAACAAGCAATAAGAATTTTTAAAATTTCTTAAACAATAAATGAAATATATTGAATAACTACTTATTCTTTAGTTAAACTGATTATTTGCTATATGGCATCTTCTTTTTGATATTTTATAGAATAGTTTTCACAGTTTGGAATTGATTGGCATAAGATCAGTAAAATCGTGAATTACAATACCAACTTTATTATTGATCCAGATAAGTATACTAATTGCAATGAGTCTGTTAAATTTATAGATGATAAATGATTTTTATTTCATATTAAAGGAAAATTATTAATTATATCAACAATTATGATACAATAGTTATTCTTATTACTGTATTTAAATTCAATATATGCATTATCATTATTTCAAATTTTATCACTTTGAATCCTATATAATATTAGAGAAATGATATCCAATATGAGGCCTCTATTAAAAGATGTATTATAGTGTGGATAATTTATTGGGTATATTATTTACCATCAAATATAATTTTAATAAAATATAAATAAGATTATCTTTGTTTTTTAGTTTTATACTAAAATAGAAAAATAATATAATGAAATAAAATATCCATTTGATTTCACAATAATAAAAAATATGATATAAAATATAGTTTGATATTTCCACCAAACTTACAAAAATGATAATTTACTATAGTTGCAATGGCAATTGGCATTTTTAGAATAAATCGTAATAAAGTGATTATATCATTACTATTTAATAGACTGGTTAATATTAAAAGAATTATCATTTATCAATCACGGGTTGTATCAGATATGAAATTTATCATTGAATGAATCAAGAATGATGATGATTATAGAATAACAAAATATGTAAAGTATTTAAGTTGATTGATGTAATTTCATCATTATATAAGATATAATCATAAAAATCTAATATTTTATATATGATAATATAAGAAAAAGTAAACAATTATTGGAGGAAATATTGAATCAAATAAAGTTGAAAAGAATTGAAGTAAATATAATGTAATAAAAATTGATGAGAAAAATATAATGTAATATTAAAAAATCACGCTCCCAACGGGGTTCGAACCCGTGACCTTCGCGTGACCTAGTATAAGTTGTTCACTTATAAGCACGACGCATTAACCACTTTGCTATAGGAGCTTATAAGTAATTTTCAATAAACTTTTTTGACTACAGAACCTTTAAACCTAATTTAATTTAATTTGCACAATTCAATTTTTTTACCAAATTTGGATTCCTATTCAATCTTAATTTTCAAATGAATTAAGATATTTTATATTTAATATTTCAAATCATATATTACTAAACCAAATAAAATATTTTAGTCTTATCACTATAATATAATTAATTTCAACAAAATTAATATTTCTTTGATTTTTATACTATCTTAATCAAACTTCCAAATATTAATAATCTTGAAACTAACTCACTAAAAATCTGAACTTTCTAAATATGGCATAATTATATCAATCATTATTAATTTTAAAATTAAAATAAAATTCTGCTATTTCAAAATAAAAGTCAGAATTAAAGATTTAATCAAATCAATGATTTCGAGTGAGAGTTTTCAGTTTTGATAATATAAAAAATCCGCATCAAGTTGTTATTATGATTTAAGTTTGTACGAACTCAAGTATATTAAACTTGAACCATTAATATATAATAATTATTATTTTAGTTCTATTTCAAATATTTTTATATTTCATTGGATTAATGAATAAGCAGGATTGAAATTTTTTTTATTACCAAATTTAATAATTTTTTTTGTTACAATAATTTTAAAATTGATAATTTCAAATTATTATTGTTAATACCATTTAACGAAATTATTAATAAAAAATTTAATTTATTACTGAAATTATATTAAAATAATAATTTGAGAAAATAATTTATATTAACATTGTTCACTAATTAACTTTGGATGCTTCTTGTCCAAATCAGTTTCTTTAGAGGATTGGTCAATATTCTGACATTTGTCAAGATCTATAAGTAGTATAGGGAGAGTAACCAAAGAACAGAAATATGCAATACAGAGTGGAATCATGGACGTGAGCCACTGAGTACCTCCAAACTCTTGCATCCATTTGTTCGTAAAATCTTCAGATAAGGCTCTTAAACCGAAGATATCTGCAATTAGGTCAGGAACTTTCTTGCCAAGCTTTTTGTGCAAGTAGCGTAATAAATTCTTGGTAACATTGGCATACCAAATGTTTGATGCTACGGCAGCTGCAATTGGTACGAAAATTGAGGCCATGAGGGAGTCTAGAGCTGATATATTGTAAATATCTTTAAAGCCGACAGTGGGTTGGAGAACAGTTATACCGGTACGAGCTAAAATACCAGTGCATCCACCAATTAAAGCTTTGAAAACGATAACGAAGGTTCAAAAGGGCTTAGATAGCGAGATGAAATTGTCAAGCCAGGCTTAATAACCTTGAATGCCATCGATAACCAAACTATTAATCTAACATATTTTATTCGAGTAGGTATCAAGTCACAAAGATCTCTAGTAATAAACCATGTGAGACGATATCCTAGATTAACTTACACAATTTGGCTTTCATCAATGTTTCTACGTACCATTAGGAAAGAATTAAAATACTCTCAAGGCATTGCGCTATTCAATTTTAAGGATGCTCTGACGATGACTATTGCAACAGCTCCTCGCTTTGCCAACAAATCTCAAGAAACAATTGGATATCTTATGAATGAGTTCCCAGTCTATAAACATGTACAACAAGACACAATTATTAATAACACAAAATTGGCTGGATCTGCTTAATCGTCGTCATGTTGAATGACCAAAGTGAATGGATACAAGATGAAACTTAGCAAAATAGTCAACAGAGTAATACCTATCCAATCAACCTCCAACATGGACTAGATCCTGAAGTTGAATCTGGGGATCAAGTATTGAGTGCGTCATTGAAGTCTGAACTAACCAAAGAGTACGGGAACAGCAATTATAGCAATGAAAATCCTCTGTAAGATATAGACCTATTTCCAATCAAATTCAAACGCAAATTCAACAATGAGAATTCCGAGTCCCAAGCTAATCAAACTTGGCACCCGACAGAAAATTAATTACAATCCCCTGTTCATAGGGTCCAAAGATCTGCCAAAACGATAGGCACCACTAAGGACCTTCCAATTTCACCAATATTAAAAATAATATTGCTGACACTATACTGAGCGAAATTTTGGGCAACACCAACTATTATAATCGACAAAGAGATAGTTAATATAATATTCGGACCGTAGATTTGAACAACGCTGCGAAGGATGGAATGAAAAAGATATCAATAATTATTTGAATTACTTCGGTAATTGCGGTAACGTCGAATAAATCCAACTCAGACGTGATTTTCGTTTCCAGAGTGACCGAGATATTAAAGATGAGAGCTAAACAAATACCTGATAATTAAATACCTATGTAGATGATCCGATTGATCGCTTGGCTACTAATTTGAGTCGTCTTTGTCACCATTTGTTACCTCATTATGTCAGCCGGATATCCATCGACAATGGATTTTGTCTGATGCAATTATTATTACTGCAACAAAATTAAATTAGAATATAATATTTAATGACTACAAAAATAAAATTACTAAATCAAAATCAATCAATTTTTTTGTTAATTTCAGTAGATTAAATATTATTATAATATTATATTAAATAGATATTGATATATTGATATATAGGTATACTGATATATTGATTATATTCATTAAATTTATTATAATTTTTTATATAAAATTTTTAAACAAAACTAACTGAAAATTATGGAATTTGAACTTATTAAAAAAATAGCATAAATTAAAATATCAAATTATGTAAATTATTTAATATCATTTATTGACAGAAATTTACAAGTAGTAACTGGTGGCATGGTCTTTGAAAATATATTATTTTAAACGGTTTAGTCAACCTAAATCTGGAATACTAAATATAAAATCTTATCTTGTTCAGGCTGTCTTATATTTTTAGCTAATCAAAGGAATATATATTAAGTAATACTTTAATTATCATTTATTTTCCTTTCAAAATAAAATTATTAGTTTTTATATTTCAATATTGATTATGCTATAACTTATATTTATAATATAATTAATATTAGCTAAAAACATTAAGAATATGAATATCTTAAATTCGAGTTAAAAATCAAATATAAAATGATATAATATAACCAGTATAAAATTATATCATTATGGTCTTATTTTTTATTCTTAAAATATAATTTAAATATATAATATATTAATAAGATATAAAAAAATGGGATTAAATAAACAAAATTACCATTGTAAATATAAAAGTAAAAACTACATTGAATAAATGGAAATATTATTATTGGAAATAATTATATAGGATATAAAATTCAATCAACTATATTGATTAAAAATAGATAATCATTGAAAAGTATATTTTATTACCTTAGAATTAAAAAAAAAGAAAATTATTTAATTTTTATCTTTTCAAATATATTATTATAGTTAAAATAATATATAGGGATATAATAGTAGAATATATAATATTAAATTTTAATAGATTAATATATATTATTGATTTCAATAATTAATTTTCTTTTCTAAGTTTATTGTTTAATTTAATTATATTTCAACCAGATAATAAATATTATAATCTTTTATTTAAATATTGTTATAGCTTAAGAAAATATATTTTAAAAATATAAAAAATTTATAAGGACTTAATAAAAAAATAATAATAATATAAATAAATTATTTATCACTTAATATATTATATAAAAGTTTATAGTCAAATTATTCATTATCAATTAATTTATAAAGTTATTTCTATCTGTCATTTCCTAATTATTTAAAAATTAAAAATATATTAAAAAAACACCATCTTGTTTGAATTAAAAATCTTTATAATATTCAAATATTAGTTTTAAAATCATATTATTTTTATTATACCTTAAATATATTTAAATTAATAAAAATAATAAATAAATACTTTATATCCCAAAGATTAAAAAAAATAAAATAATTATAACTAAATATAATCTATTAAAATATAAATAGTATTTAAACCATATATAGAATAATATATTAATTAAAGAACTATCAATCCTTTTATTTAATCTTTTATAAAAATACAGATCAAATTACTATATTAAAACAATTTTATATATTCTTATAAATAATTATTTTATTTTTAAGCAAATATTAATTAATATAATATACTATATTATCATAATATATTTTTATTTAATTACTAAAGAAATCAGTCAATAATAGATTTTATTTTTATTAAAAAAATAATTTTAATTCAAGTTCTTAATATTATTTTTGAATAACTCTTTTTTAGCAAAATAACTATAAGATATATAAATTAAAAGTTACAGAATATTATTAACTAAACATAATTAAAAAATTCTACCATATTTGTAACTATATTAAACTATATTCCATATCTATACAGCTATTTAAATCAATTAAAAAATACCAAGAAAGTTGATATTTATAATTAAATTAGTTAGTTTATATTAAATTTAATATTTTAATAAAGTGAATAACCTTTAATTATTAGGTTTTATAAAAAAATAATACAAATTTATTAATAATAAAGAGAATTATTAATTTTATAAAATACATTTATTTTTATAGACTTTAAATTAAATAATATTATTTAAATATACTTTAAAAAAGTCTAATTTTTAAATATTGGAATAATAAATCATTCAAAGCTAAGGTCACTAATTAATCAAAATAGTTCAATCAAAAAGCCATTTTTGTATTATGATAACCGTATTTATAGGATTAAAATAATTACATCATCATTTATTAAAAACAACTAGTCTTTATTATCTTATCCTTTATGCCCACCATATATAATTTTCTATGTTTAAGGTTATTTTAATAAATTACTCATTTTCATTTCATTAAGAGATTAATTCTTTAAATTTTTTTTATAATTCCATATTTATATTAACTTTTAATTACCTAAGTAATTTATACTTTCAGTGTTAATTTAATAGTACAAATAGTTTTCAATTTAAATAATAAATATGGTCTTTTATTACTTCTTTATATTTTAATATTATTTTATAATTATTGTTTATCATTATCATTTTCTAAGGTTTAAAATTATTTCTATCAATCTAGTTTTAAAATAATTATATTAATTAATTTGCTCCAAATCTTAAATAAACTCACTGTTATATTAAATTATTTATATCGCTATTGACTTAATTCTTTCTCTATATTATATTGTTTTTATCACCTAGTTTAGTTATATATCTAAGGAAAGAAAGCTAATAATATGTTAACTTTGTATTGTATAAATATAGTTATGAAACCTGATTATAAAAGCTATATAAAATGATTATTTAAATAATTATTAAAAATAAAATTATGTTTTTTAAAAAGGAGTAAAATATCCATTTTTATTTTGAAATTATTTTTCCTTTTAATATTGAAATTTAATAAAATTCAAAGTTATTAAATTAGCGTTTGAACAAACTTGATTTGGAACAAAACTACCCTTGAAGGGTTAACAAAATTATAATAAATCCATGTGCTTTTATAAGAATGAATTAAAATTTTTATCCAAGGAAATATCAAATTAATCATTATAATTTAATTAATGAAATGATTAAAATTTAAAAATATGGATATTTAAAAAATGATTGGATGATTAAATATAATAAAAAGATTCCAAAATAAATATTAATACTCTAGTCTTTTTTCCAATTTATTTAAAATATACCAAATTGAAGAAATATCGTTAGAAGAGTTGAATTCTATTAGTGGAATCAAACTTGATAAATTGTATTAAGATTTAATATCTGACTCTTCATTAGTTTTAGAATTATCTACATTTTGACATTGATCTAAATCAACATGTGGAAGAGTGGAAGCAATAACAAAGTATAGAGATGCCAAACTGATTGAAATTGTACACATCAACCACTGAGTATCTCCCAAAGCTTGCATCCAGTTCTCAGTGATATTGGATGGGAGCTTTGTCAAGCTGAAAATATCTGCAATGAAACTAGGCACTTGTTCAGAATATTTAGGTGGAAGATGGCGAATAAGATTTTTAGATAAATTCGCGTTCCAAACATTGGTGGCAACGGCACCTCCAATTGCTGATACTACATTAGAAACGAGGAAATCTAGAGATGTAATCCTTGCTATATCCCTAAAATCAACTGTGGATTGGAGAATGACCAAACCAACGCACGCTGCCGCACCATGTCCAGTACCAACGAGTGCTTCAGCTAGTACGATAAATGCCTCGGAAGTATGAGGATGACGAGCGGGAAGAGTTAATCCAACGCCTATCACATTAAGTGCTACGCTTAACCAAATGATATATCTAATCCTCTTCATCTTTTTAAGAGCGACACCTGCTAAAAAACCTGCAATATACCATGCAACACGATATCCCAATGAAATTAGCATAATGCGGTCTTCTTCAATTTTCCTTGATACCATGAGATAAGAACTGAAATATTTCCAAGTGATAGACATTTCTAGCTTTTCGGCTGAACGTATAACAATCATTATCACTGCAGCCTTACAAGTTAACATATCTCTAGTAACTATAGGGAATTTTGTATACTTCCACTCCCAAATCGCGAATGTAGTAATAAAGATGAAACCAATTATTAAAGGTACAAACATGGCTGGATTAGCCCATCCGTCTTGATATCTAATAACTAATGTGACAGGACACAAAACAAAACTTAGAGCAATAGTCAAAAGAATAATTCCAACCCAATCTACCTCTAACAAACTGGATGCTTTGAAATTGAATTGAGGCATTAAGTTCTGTGCACGTTTTTGTAGACGAAACAATCCTAGAAGTGATGGTAAAGAGCAAACAAATATGAAAATCGCTTGGAATATGAACATCCATCTCCATCCGAACTCTTTAGCCGGTTGTACTAAAGGTATTGCTAGAAATAGAGCAATAATGCCAGGTAACCAAAACATAATATACCCAAAACCCCTATTCCTGGGTGATAATAAATCAGCAAAAATTATAGGTACCAACAAATTTCTCCCACTTTCCCCAATATTATTAATAATATTTCCTACACTGTATACAAGAAAAGAATTAGCAACACCAGCTAAAATAGATCCAGCTATTGAGATAAGCAGTGCAAGGGCCAGAATCAATCCACGGCCGTAGATATCCGATAAAGCTGAGAAGAAAGGAATGAAAAATATACCCAGAATTACTTGAATTACTTCGGTGATTGCAGAGACATCAAAAGAACCGAATTCCGAGGTAATACGAGGGACTAGGGAAAATGTTACGGTGCTAATCAGTAAGACAGTCATCCCGAGGAAAAAGAAACCAATAAAGATAATCCACTGGTCCATTCGCGTTCGTAGTTGAGCCATTTTAGTAATTAAATGGTATTGATTTTGATTAATTTCTGAACTATCCACATCAACCCGTTGTGTTGAATTCATATTTTTACTATTCTTTAATATATCAAAATATAATAAACTTTGTTATGAATTTACTCATTTTATAGTACTAATTCTTTGATATTAACTGGCTCGGTATTTTATATACTGGAAAAATATTTCTGTGCATAAAATTAATTTAAATAGTCATATTATTGTTTTTCCTAACAGGAATTCATTTCTAAAATTGGAAGTACTTATTACACAAACTCTATCAATTCATATCTGATATATTATTTTTCCAAAAAATATTTTGTTATCAGATAAAATTGTATATCATTAGTGTATTACTAACTTTAATTATACTCAATTTTGGAATTTGATATGAATGTTAAATTGGATAATTAGTGTTATAGGTAAATGCAATAATAAATTACTATAACTGATATCTTTGGATTATTTTGAAGTAATCATTACATACTTATTTATTTATCATTATTTTATATAAATTTTATAATATTAAAAATCTAAACTTGATATTTTTATTTCTACCTCACTTGAGATGAACGTCGTGTTAAAATCCTAAAATACAGAATTCTAATTGGAGAATATTCATTTATTTAATAGTCTAAAGTATATCGATATACAAAAATTCATAATTTGAGTTAAATAATGATTTTTTTATGGTTGAATCATTAAAAGGTTTTATTAAATTTTTAAAATATTTATAACTTTAATGCAGGGAGTATATTTTATTTTTTATGTTGAATAAAATATTTTAAATAAATTTTTATTATTTTCTAAAATTGGATATACATATAAAGTAATAAGGAATAATAATATAACTTCAAACAGGTTATTTCTTTAAATAATTTCATTCATCCATAAATATAAAAACCATAATAATAGTCTAAAAACGGTCAATTTATTTAATATTTTAGGTTTTTATAGACTAAAATATTATTGAATTTGTATATAACTTACACTATTGAATCAAACTATATTACTGTTTAACAATTATTATGTTCTAGAATATTATAAGAATATTCCCAATTTCAATGAAAATAATTATGGAAAGTATATGTAATTTATAATACACATGAATCAAAAAATATAATTGAATAAATCAAAAATTTACTTTAAGCTCTTTAAATTAATTTTAAATGTTAACAATATTCCATATTAATGAATTGACAAACAAAGTCAATAAAAAATGATGGGTTTTGAGTATTTATTGAAATATCCAAAATTCATTATTATATATCTATTGAATTAAATTTAAAAGAGGTATTTTCAATTTTCATAACTTTTTTGTGCTTTTGTTAAAATAATAATAATAATGCTAAACTAAACAAATCCAAACCATTAATAAATATTATATTGATTCAAAATAATAAATTTAAAATGATTATAAATTATTGAATTTTGATAAATATAATTTAATATAATTAATATATAAATTTTAATAAATTTCAAATATAAAGCTTGATTAAAAATTTATATAAATATAATTCTATTTTAATTAATCTAAGATTTAATAAAATATATAATATAATATTAAAATAAATATAAGTGAAATTAATAGGTTCTCTAAATTATTATAATATAAATAACTATATAAATATTAATTGAAATATATGATTGAGATAATACAAAAATATATATTATATATATAATATAAAAACAAAAAAAGAAATAAAAAGGTTAATTTTATAATAAAATAATTCCATCAGGGATTAAGACTTGATTTATTTGATTAATAGTCAAGCACCCTATTTATTTAATTATAGAGCTTATAATTGATATAAATTAAATCTAAAATAATATTTTAATTTTATAACTTAATTTTAAATTTTAGAATCATTTTATTAAAAATAATATAATTTATAATATATATAATTTTATAATAATAAAAAT
>JNEM01014847.1:0-24143 GCA_000697335.1 Conidiobolus incongruus B7586 | reverse complement strand
TATAAAATTAAGTAAAAATTAAAATGTTTTTATTAATGCTAAATTAATATTAATTAGAGTAAGGTTATTTAATATAATAAAACAAAAATATATTTTAATAGATTTAACAAAAAAATTAAATATTTTACAAAAGATATAAAATTACTTTATAATTATTATATTAACTTTACTTAAAAGTATAATATTAGGTTAATTATTATTTAAAAATATATACTATCTTTTAGTATAAAGTATTTTACAAAGTTAATAAAGGAACTAATATTAAAATATTCTAATATATTTTAAAATATTTTAAATAATAAATTAAAAAAACTATTGAATAATATATATTAATTAAATCTAATATTATTTTCTAATAAGATAATATTTTTTCTTATATTATAACTTTTACTAACAAATAGCTTAAAAATAATAAAATAATAGTTATAAAGTAGCTTTTTTAAATTTTTAACTTTAATCTAATTAAACATATTTATAATTAATTAAAAAAAGTAATTAAAGCTTTCCCTCTAATAAAAAATTTAAATCAACTTTAAGAATATATTTAAGAAGTATAAAACAAGATTAACCCTTTTTAATATAAAAAGTTAAATAATTTTATACCCTATAAACTTAAAGAAGTTAGAAAAGCTAAAGGTAGATACACTAAGTTTTAATTTTTTTTATCACTAAAAACCTATAAATTTATAACTTACCTTAGGTAAAATTTAAGTTTTTATATTTTAACCAATTAATAGCTAAATATTGTTATATAATGATATATATTATTAATAAATATAATAAATTTTAATTATTTAATTTAAGTTTATTTTATTAAATATTAATTAAGTTATTAATAAAAATATAAGTGTTAAGAGACTAATTCTTTAAATTCTTATATATACTTTCATATAATCTAATTAACTATAAATTATATAATTAATTTATACTTATATAGATAAATTAATTGTATAAATAGTATTAAATTATCTAATAAACTAGGTTTCTCTTTTTTCTTCTCAATTCTTACTATTTTTTACTTTTACACTATTTCTAAAATTGAAACTATAATCTATTAATATTGTAGGATATTAGCACTACCTAATATAAATCTTAATATATCAGTGACTCATTTTAGTTTGAAGCTTAATTAAACTTTATTTACACTTGCACACTACAGCTACATTATATTACTATATTCTATATCACACTACTTTTATATTAAATCTTCCTCTATATTATATTAGTTTAACTACCACTATGCTTATATAGTAACAACAATAAAACTATTAAAAACCTATTAGAAATTAATAACTATCTGTATCAAACTTAATTATTACTATTTTAAATCTTATCTATAATTTATTTCATTTAAATTTAATACTATATATTATAATACCACTAAAAAAAGATACCCTTATATTATTTTAATGATAATAATAACTTAATTACTAAGTGAATTTAAAACTTTAGTTTTTAAAAACTTACTACCCTTTAAGAAACTTATATTAGACAACTTTTGATTGAAAAAAACATGTTTTAAAGAGTTTAAATCTAACAAACTAGCTACTTCACTATAGTTAATACATTAAACCACCTCTTTAGTGTTTTTAAAAACAAATTAACTATTTATAATAGTTTAAAAAACCTTTACAAGCTTAAAAACTACTTTAAAAACATAAAGAATTATTTTAATTTGATTCTTGATGAAAATCTAAAGAATATCCTTAAATTAGTTATTTTTTTTTAGAAAAATTTGTTTATACTTGGTAGTTAACTCATTACAAACTTAATCCTAAAGAATCTTCAAGAGGATAGCTTACTACAAAAATATAAACTTTTAAACAATTGGAAAAAACTTTTAAAGAAAGGTATTACCTAAAAAATTAAGTTTGATTAACAAGAAAAAAACTTTCCCAGCTTAAATAAAAAACTTCTATAAAATAATTGATTGAGAAATTTAATGAGATATGCTTAAACATATTAAATATCACTAAAGAAGAATAAATCTACAAATTATTACAATGCTTTAACCTTCAAGTGAAGCTTTAATTAGTTAATAGAGAATACTTTAATAATATGTTTTTTTCTAACATTTGTGATATAACAATTATAATTAATAATATCCTTTACTCTATAATTAAATCTTCCCACCTTAAAAATTAATCTTTTAAACTTTACTCTAACCTACTTAAGTTTTAAATGATAGATGTTTCTGTTTTAAAGCTTTATAAGAAAACTTTTAGTGAAGAAATTAAAGCCTACTTGAGAACAAACAAAGGTTGTTATTATTGTTGAAAGACTTAAGTTAACTATAAAACTAACAAATACCCTTTAAAGAAGCAATATCTGTTTAATTCTCAACAATCCCAACTTACCAACCATAAATCAAACCTGAATAATATTAATATAACTTTAGAATTACCTTTTTTATAATTAGTTAGCAAATTCTAATCTAATCTATAAAAGTTCTAACAAACCAATAATTCCACAAATTAAACTATGTATACTAGAGAAATTTAACTGATTAAACTACTAGAAACTAAAAATATTCTAGTAACTAATTTATCTTGTAATTCTTTACCTTTAACTATCACCCTATTGTTTATATTAACTAGTTTTTTTATAGATACACCTGTTAGTGTTTTAATTAACTCTGGTTATTTTAGTTGTATTATCTCCTCTTTTATTGTTTTAAAACTATCTTTACCTACCTAAAAAAGCAACTTAATAATCAAATATATTAATAACTTAATAGAACAAACATCTGGTATTGTATTTAAATACCTATTATTACCCCCTAACTACTCTTAATATATTAAATTCCTAGTTGGCAACATTAGTTATAATTTTATACTAGGTTAAAATTAGTTTGAATATCACAGTTTTATATCTATGAATATTACCCTAGAAGGTTACAAATCTATTTTTTTCACATTCTAAAAGAAATTAGTAGAATTAATCTTAAAAAATCTACATTACCTTACTATAAAACTATTAAATATTTTACCTAACACTAACTCTATAATTGTAGCAAATAATTTTATTATTATAAGTAAAAATCAATATAAAAAGGTAATCAAAAACCTAAATAATTTATAGGGATATATATTTATTTATTGTTCATTTATTAACACTTTATCTGTTGATTTTAATGAAGTTATATTTAATAACCACTTCTTATACAATATAATAAGTTAATTTGTTAATGTTTTTAAACCTGTAAATAAATTACCACCTAAATATAATATTAAACACAAAATTAAATTAATCCCTAGTATATAATTATACTTAAAACTTACTTACCATTTATCTCTTGAATAATACTAAACCTTAAAAGAAGAAATCTAAAAACTACTTGAAAATAGATACATTAGACTTTTTTCCTCACTATAAAAATCTCTAATCTTCTTGGTATAAAAAGTTGATGGTAGTTAAAGATTATATATTAATAACTATGTTTTAAACTCTAAAACTATCAAGGATAAAACTTTATTATTAAACCTACATGATATTAGGGATAAACTACTTAAATTAATTATATTTACTAAATTAGATGTTAAGAATAAATATTACAATATTAGAGTTGAAGAAAATTTTATCTTTTTAACTACTTTTAATACTCTTTTAAATCACTATAAATTTACTGTTATAAACTTTAGATTGTGTAATACCTTTGTAACTTTTACTTAATTCATCAATTCCTTTTTTAACCTTGTTTTTAATAACTTTATTATCACCTACTTTAATAATATCTTAATCTATTTAAAAACTAAAGAAGAATATATTTAACATGTTAATTAAGTTTTACAAATTATTCAAGAATATAAATTACCTTTAAAACTATCAAAATACATCTTTAGTGCTTTTTCTGTCTTTTTCTATAGTTATATTGTTTCTTTTTAAAGAATTAGTATTGATTTAACTAAACTCAATGGTGTTAAAGTTTTTATTATACTTATAAACAAAGATTAACTTATGTTTGTACTTAGATTATTAAATTACTTTAAAGATTTCATTGATTTTTTTGTTGAACTTGTTGTTTCTCTTATTAATCTCTTAAAAAAAAACTTTTTTTTTGAATAGACCCTACTATACACTTTTTACATAAATACTTTGATTTTCTATATTATTAATGCTTTTACTTTATCTATCTTTAATCTAAAACTACCTACTATTATTTTTACTAACTTTAATTTTTTTACAATTAGTAAATAATTAACCTAGTTTAAATTTAATTTATATTTTACCCTATAACTATAGGATAAAATAATAAATAAAAGAGAATAGGTTAAGTTTAACTTTATAAATGTTACCTTAAAACCAATAATATTTTAGTTAAGAAAAATAAAACCAGCTGAATTAAAATACCTAGTCTATAAACAAAAACTTTTTGTTTTAGTAGAAATAATCAAAAATCACTTATATTTCTTATCCTACAACTTTTTTTTAACACTTATAGATTATAAATCACTTATCTATTTAAATACTCAGAAGCATTTATTAAGAAAATAAATTAAATAGATTAAAACTATTTAAGCTTACTTTTTCTTTATTTAATATCTTTTAAGTTAATAAAACTATGTTATAGATACTTTGTTAAGAAATTTTACATACTTACCTTTTTATTCTAATTGTAAAAATCTAGCAAATATTAACTTAATGATTATTAATAAAGGAAATAAAAAATTTATTAAACTACTTTAAGAAACACTGTTAAATAATAATTTCTTTATTTTATTTAAAGAAGAACTCTTTAAACTATTAGAAAACCAACAAAAATATGTTAAAAGATTTAAAATTATCAATAACTTACTATATTATAATAATTGTTTATATATTCCTAACATTCTTAAGATTTAACAAATAATATTTGATGAATGCTATAATTTACTTGTTAGAAAACATCAAAACTAGTTAAAAACTGCTGAGAGAATTAAAATAAGGTATTACTAACTTTCCCTAGTTAAATCAGTTTAGAAATACACTAATACCTATGATATATACTAAAGAATTAAATATAATACTCAATTAAAATATAATAAACTTATTCCTTTATAAATCCCAAATAAAATTTAACAACAAATCTAGCTTGATTTTATAAAAATCCCTAAATCAACAAATAGTTATAATAACTTACTAATTACAATTGATTCATTTTCTAAATATGTTTATTTTATTTTTTGTTTCAAAACTTCTACAGCTAAAGATGTTACACAATTGTTATTCTCTAATATCTTTACCTACTATAAAATTCCACAAACTATTATATTTGATAGAGATATACAATTCAACTTTTAATTTTAGAAGTCACTATTTTTTTCCTTTAAGATTAACCTAGCTATATCTACTACTAATCATCATTAAACTAATAAACTTGCTGAAAAAACTATCAAAACCTTAAAGTAAATGATTAGAGTTTATATTAACACTAATTAGTTAAATTAAAATGTTTATATCTACCAACTTTAATATTTATTTAATACCTTTATTAATAAATTAATAGGTTTTAGCTTTTATTTCATGAATTAAAATAAATATCTTAACTTAATAATTGCTTTAAAACTTTAAATCAACTTATTTTTGGATATTATTGAATTTTAATCTAATATCAAGTATATTAATTCCCTTGTTAAATTTAACTTAGAAGAAAATTAAAAGATTATAGAACAACAATATTTAAAGTTATTTAGAAATCCTCTTAAATATAAAATTAACATATTTGTATACTTAGAACAATTTACTTTTAAACTTATCTTACTTATTTCTAACTTAAATCCAAAATACTTATTATTATATTATAGTCCTTATAAAATTTAATCTATTGATTTAAATTTTGAAAATATTACCTTAGAATTAACTTTAACTTTAAGGATTAACTTTACCTTTTACATATTTAAAATTAAACCATATTTTAAAGATTTTAATATTTTTCTTAATTAATTAAAAATTTTAAAACTAGATCTAATTATTAATTAAGATAGAGAAGAAGAATACTATATTAATTATATAATTAAATCTAAATTTATTAGGAACAAGCTTTATTTTTATATAAAATAAATAGGTTATCTTATTAAAAAAATTATATAAGAACCCCTAAAAAATATTAAGAATATTTTAACTTATTATACCTATTTATAAAAATCTAAAGAGTGTGTCTCTTTTAAAAAACTTACTAGAGGAATATTAAAAAACTAGTTCTTTAAATTCTTATATATACTTTCATATAATTTAATTAACTATAAATTATATAATTAATTTATACTTATATAGTTAAATTAATTATATAAATGATATTGAATTATTTAATAAACTAGGTTTTTTTTCTCTCAAATCTTATTATTTTTTACTTTTACACTACTTTTAAAATTGAAACTACTTCCTATTAATATTATAGTATATTAACACTACCTAATATAAATCTTAATATATTAGTGACTCATCCTAGTTTAAAGCTTAATTAAACTTTATTTACACTTGCACACTATAACTATATTATATTATTATATTTTATACCACACTATTTTTATATCAAGTTTTCCTCTATACTATATTAGTTTAACTACTACTATACTTATAATAATATTTAAAATACTTATATAAAAAAATTTTCAACTAAAACTTAATATCAAATTAATATATAATTTCATAAATTTTAAATAAATTAAATATAATTAAATGATTATTAATGAAAAGAGCTAATAATGCTTATATAATATAAAGATTAAATATCATAAAATAAATTAAAATTTATAATTTATATAATATTAAATATAAAAGTTTTCTTAATTTTGATAAAAATTATAACATACTTTGTTTAATTTTAAAATATATGATAATTTATATATAATTTTACAATGTAATTATAATTAGTGGTAATTATGTTATAGTATAAAGGAGACCAAAAATAAAGGTGATGAAACTAATTTATTATTTTAATAAGTTTGTTTAAGTTTTAAATACAATATTTAATATTATAGATATTATCAATATATATTATAATATTAGTAGGGATAGTTGCAAATATTAGAAAATAATAATAATTTATATTATTCATAAAAAAATAAGATATTGAGAGGAAAGAAAATAGAGTTATATTTATTAGTTAATGGTATTTATAATATTAAAATAAATTTAAAGGTACTAATTACTTTATTATTTAAAAGTTAATATAAGATACCAAGTTATATAAAAGTTATAAGAATTATCCTGTTTATATATATAAAAATAGCTTGAAATATAGCTATTTTTAATGATATTTATATTAATTAAGAAAATATTTTAATTACTATTATTAAAATTTTCAATACCATCAGTGATTAATAATAATTGAAAAAAATAATAACTATCTATAGTCTAACTTATTAATATAACTTTAATTTATTACAATTTTTTATCAAATTCAATTAGCAAATATTAGCTTAATCCAATAGTTATTAAATATTAATTCTCTAATAATAAATATAATGCTAATATATCATCATAATTAATGAATCTCACAATATATTAGAAAATAACAAATATAATTATATATACCAATTATTCATTTAAATACTAATTTAACTAGCTTGGAAATTTTTAGATTTATAAAATTTAATTTTTATTATAAAATATAATATGGTCAAATAGTAGATAAATAGGAGAGGTTCAAAAATTATAGTGGATATATTTGAAGATTATATTTATCAGATTATTTAATCATTTATTAAATTTTATATTAATTTAATATCACAATACATAATTGATATATGATTTATATTATCATTCAATCCTGGAATTAATTTTATAATATGATGAAAATTCAGTTATTAATTTAATACAAATAGAATATTATTATATTCCCTTAGTAAATTTCAGAATTGGAAAATTCCATTTAATTCACTAAAACTATGATTAACAATCTGTATTCGTATCTGTATTTGAATAATAAACTTGACAGGGTTCATTCTGATTGATCAACCATGCAAATATCTATCACAACATTCTATTCTATGATCATTCTAAGTGTTAATTATTTTTAATCATACAATTTTCTTAAATATTAAAAATTTTATATTCTAATGTCAATTTTAATACTAATATCTGAGTAAATAATATACCAAATTGATGATAACCTGTAAATTAAATAAACAATATAAGTTAATTTGAATTATTATATATTTGATATTATTTAAGTTATAGAAATTCCTAATACTGTAAATTTTGAAAATTTGATAGTATCTGAAATTAATTTGAATAATATGAACTTATCATTTTAAAAGGTGTTCTACTAAATTCGTGAATATAAACAATATTTGAAATTCATTATATATTTATAGGTATTCATTTAATTAGTTCAAAAACATTGTAAAATTAATATTTAATAATTGAAAATATCTAAAAATAGAAACAAGATTATAAAATATTGATAAATAAATTTTTCCATTATCTTAATCATTAATAGATTACTAATAAATATTTTCATTGTATCATTTGCTAATAATATAATATTATTATTTGCAATCTTTTAACTATCAAATCCTTCGCCATTCACAAAATTATTCTTATTAATAAAATCCATAGAGTTTTCTCATGAACGAATCCACAATAATACCTGTGAGACAAATTGGGTAATTTTGCCGTGCAAGGCAAAGGGTGATAATTTCCACTATAAACTGGTGTTGCATAATCGTTGAGATCTTTAATCAAATAGTTGAAATTTTACTGTTTTAGTATAGATAATCTATTTTTATTGAAAATTACTATTTTAAATATGATATTGGATTATTAATAAAAAGGGTTTTAAAGGGTTGTAACATATGAAAAAGTTTTGATAATCAAATCAATTTTTTAAAATATCATTCTGTCAGATAAAATAACATAATTATCTAAAAATGTCAATGCGATGTTTTGTTAAGTCTAATTAAATTTTTAATATATTATAATTAAATTGATTTTATATTGTATTCATAATTTAAATTTTACACCTATTAGAGTATAAATAATTACTGATATATAAAATTATCAGATCAATGCTTTTTGATTATACTTTATTATACCAATATTGTATTATTAGAAATATCTTATTATATTTATGTTTGTTTTTGGTTTATTGCACATTTGTGATATATATATATATATATATATCAAACTGTTAAATTGAATTAATCATAGTTTTAAAAATAAATAATGCTTCAATTCATCATATTATTCATCACAAATTTGATTTCAATTTAAAAAACTAATCTCTTTAATAGTTCGAAAAACTTGATAAAACAAAATTTTAATTAAAATTCTACTAAATTACTAATATAATTATTCTATTGGTTACAAATGTCAAAATATTATATTTTAATATTTTGGTAAATTTTTTAAACTTCTGTTTATATTCAATAAAATTCATTATTACTAAATTTAGAAAGTTCAAATAATTTGGAATGATTAGGGTAATTTTACCTAAGGATATTGAGAATTTAGTAGTAAATAGATGTTTAATGCTGAATACTTTTGGTAAGAGTGAATACTCAATAATTTTATATTGATTATATGATGATTGTAGGTAATTATGACACAAAAGTTGTAACCAGCCGCACTTGAGCTATTGATTGGTTTATTTAGGAATTATTTTGAAAGATGTCATAGATTTGAAATAGAACCTAAAATATAAATAAAAGATAATAGAACTTAATTTTCACAAATAAAAGTTCTGTATAGCTTTTTGTTTTATTTTATCCTTGAAAAAACATTTTGTGATAATAATAATCATCAAACAAGAGAAATTTTAAACTAAAATTATATTATATATATTATATAAATTACATATTAATATTAATACAAATTTTTATTTAAAATAGACCATTATGTCCCAAGAATCAAAGCAGTGGAGTCCTAACAGTTGGAAAAATAAGCCCATTCACCAAGCTGTTCGGTATGATGATCCTGAGAGTTTAAAGCAAGCTATTAGTAAAATTGCTCACTTACCCCCTCTTGTCAACCATGTTGAAGTAGTTTTATTTTGGTATATGTGCTGATCAATTGAAACTAAAATACTATATTAATTAGGTACAAAATTTGCGAAACAAATTGCGTGATGTAGCCCTTGGTAAAAGTTTCTTACTTCAAGGCGGAGACTGTGCAGAGTTGTTCGATTACTGTACACAAGTAATATATTTAAAAAACATTGAAATTTACACTTATTAACGGAATGATCAGAGTCAGATTGAAAACAAGTTAAAGGTACTGTTACAAATGAGTTTAGTTTTAATTTGGGGTGCTAGAATTCCCGTTGTTCGTATTGCTAGAATGGCTGGTCAGGTACAATTTTTGATATATTTTTGACATCAGTTTTAGATTAAATTTGAATTTTTTGATAGTATGCTAAACCTAGATCTAAGCCAATTGAAATTGTTGATGGTGTTGAATATCCAAGTTTCAGGTAGTTTATTGATAAGTATAATTCATGATCAAATATATGGCTAAATATTTTATTTTTGAATATTTTAGAGGTGATAACATTAATGGTTATGAACTTGATCAACGCCAACCTGATCCTGAACGCTTGGTGAAGTAAGTTTCATCAGTTTCTAACACCACCTTATCAAGAAGATGTTAATTGATATAACTATAGAGCTTATTTCCACTCCGCTGCTACACTCAACTATGTCCGCTCAATATTATCTAGTAATTATTGATTATATAGTTTACTAATTTTAACCATTTACTGACTATGATTTTTCTAGCCGGCTTTGCTGGTGAGTTAGATCATCAAATTGAATATTATAATAAGGTAATTGACAGAATTTTAGATTTGCATGATCCTTCCCACTGGAATTTGGGACATGTTCAAAATCAACAGCTTCGGGAAGAATATCAATCAGTTGTGTCTCAAATCAACAGTTCTATGAACTTTATGGAAGTCATCGGTGCTGTTAAGGGCAATGGTCTTACTCCTCAAGAAATCAAGGCTGTCGATATTTTTATGTCTCACGAAGCTTTAATGCTCGATTATGAGGGTGCTCTCTGTCGCAAATTCATTGACAAGGATGGTGTTACCAAGTACTATGTCTCCAGCGGTCACTACTTATGGGTGGGCGATAGAACTCGTCAATTAGATGGTGCTCACATCGAATTCTTGAGAGGTGTTGTAAACCCCATTGGTATCAAGGTTGGTCCCACCACAGTCCCTGAAGAGTTGATTAAAATCTTAGACACTTTGAATCCCAACAAAGAGATCGGCAAGATCTCATTGATCACGCGCTTTGGAGCCAGCAAGGTCGAAGCCCACTTGCCCAAGATCATCGATGCCGTTCAAGCTTCTGGCCATATCGTTGTCTGGGTATGTGATCCCATGCACGGTAATACTGAAACTTCGACAAATGGCCTCAAAACGCGCCATTTCGACAACATTCTCAAAGAGTTGGGCGAATGTTTACGCATCCACAAGAATCACCAATCCAAATTGAATGGAGTTCACTTTGAACTCACGGGCGATTCCGTCACAGAATGTATTGGAGGATCCATGCAGCTAGAATCTGCAGACTTGCCCAGTAACTATCAAACTTACTGCGATCCTAGACTCAATTACGAACAATCTTTGGATATGTCCTTCATGATTTCTAAATATTTTGAGAAGGAGAGATCGGGTTTTAATACCTTATAAAATTTAATTATATTTATAGTCAAAATAAAAATATATCTTATATATTGATTATCTATTATAAATTGTTTCACTCAGTATTTATTATTTAATATAGAATTTTATAACTGATATTTTGAATAAATCATTAGCTTTTTATCATAAATGTCTTTTAATTTAATAAATGCTTTTGATAAAATTATTAAATATAGTATATTTTTATTATTACTCTGTATTTTTAGTAATGGGAATTTTTTGCAATTGAAAATAAATAAATATTTTAATATATAATATATAAAAATAAATATATAATATAAATTTAATAGTTTCTTTTATTATTAATAACTTTTTGTTATACTTTTAGTAAAGATTTAACACTTAAAAAAAATTCTTTTTATTAAAAACTAAAATTTGATGTTTTATAAACCAATTAAATTTTCCTGTAGAAATTTTCTTTTTTATAAGCTAGTTTTTTAATTGCCTAAAGTAATTATAATTATATAGGTTATAATCTAAAGAATATACTAGATGCAATAGTTTTTTCTAGTTATTTTTAATTAGAAAGTTTTTTACAGCTTTAGATTTATGAATTTTACAATTATCATGTAAAATAATAAGTTTTTTTAAATTATATTAAGAATACTAATTAAAAATACTTTTATTTAAAAAAACAATATAAAATTTATTATTAATTAATTTTCTTTTAAAAATTAAATAAAAGTAATATATATTATTATAATCTATTATAATAATTAATATTTATTTATTAACAAAATATTTATTTAAAGGGATTTATAAAAAAAGTTAATTTAACTTAATTTAACATTTTAATTTATGTTTTAATAAAAGATTATACATAAAGATTTAAGATTCATCAATTGTAATTATTTACTATAAAAGTTTAAGCTTCTAATAATATTTTAGTAAGTTTTATTTAATAATAACTACTCTAGTTTTTTAAGCTTTAGTTAAATTATAAGGTATTTATTTTATATTTTTATTTATTAATTTAAGTTTAAACTTTAATATATATAAATTACTTGTAAAACTAATATTAAAGTGTTTAGATAATTTTTTAACTAAAATAAAAAATTGTTTTTTAATATATTTTTTTACTTTATTAACAATTAAAAAAATAATAGTTAAAGTTAGTTTTTTAAATTTTAACAAGTTTTAAATAGTTTTTTTTAGCTTTAAAGTAATTTACTTAGTAATAAATTGTTAATTTAGATAATACTTTATTATTAAAAGTTACTTGTAAATTTTAAATAATTTTAAAAGGTTTATAGTTAAGTTTTACTAATACTAAAATAAAAAACTTTTGATGATTATTATTTAGTTTAAGTATAATTAAATTAAACAACCAATTTTAAAAAGTTAATTTTTTAATCAAAAAAATTATTATATATATATATTAAAAATATATAATTTCCTATTAACTTTGTATATATTTATTTATTTCAAACTAATAATATGTTTGAAAAATCAGAAATTAAAAAATTTCCCATTTCTTTAAATTCAAGGTAATAAAAAAAACTTATTTCAAGAATAATTTTCAAATATGATTTTATATTTTTGAGTATTTACAATTTTTACACTCTATTCCAATTAAAATTTATTATTATTAAGTCCCTGATTCCTTCAACTTTATCTATCCATAACCATTCTAATTACTCATTTTCAATCCTCCATCCATCTATTTTATCAGTATTATTGGCTCTTAAATCTTCTACAGTGTTCTAAATTCTCATTTGCTTTTATAATCTATCCAATTTAACTACCTTTTAGTTTTATTGGTTTGTACTACATCCTAATATTTCAAAGATAATTTAATTTTTAATTAGGTTGGACAATAATTTAAATTGAGATCAAAAATAGATAGAATTTAATATAAGCTAAATCATATTTAATAAAAATTCTAAAAATTAAGAATATTAATATATTAAATTATATAATTCAATATTATAAAAATTTAATTCTATTGATAATAATCAAAATTATAAAGGATTTCTAAAGTAACTTGATCAAATTATATTTAATTAAAATATACTTACAACTACAAAATGATTTATTGAAATATAAAAATAAAAATGAATGATTGTATATAAGATTGTTTAGAATTAATTAATAAATCTCAAAAGTTAATAAAATAATATTAGCAATGGTGATGAGATCCATGATGGTGATGAGCGTTGTGATGGTGGTGGAATCCGCCATGATGATCGGAAAAGCCGTGGTGGTGGCCATTATAGTAATCATATTCTGGATGGTGAGCTAAAATTGGTGGAATTGGATTAATTGCTTGGTAACTATTGCATAAACAATTAGTGTTGTTTAAATATAACATTATATATAAATTACCCAGGATGAGTATTTAATCCAGTGCTAGGTAGAAAAGGCTTCAAATAGTTGGGACACCTCGGTTCCAAACAATGGTTGGATCTATTATTCAACAGAGGTGTGCTTGATGTTGGATTCGAATTAATTAATTCATAAGGAGGAGGTACTATACTCAAATTAATAAAAATATTGAATAAAAAATTATAAATATAATACCATCGCTGTTAGTTACAAAATGCTGAGGAATATCACAAAACTGCTGACCATTAACAGTATAGTAAGTGGAATGGGGATGCGAATGACTACTGTGATCATTACAACTATTGCAGCACGATCGAATGAAATTGGCGAGAATTATTAAAATAGCGAGACCGAAAATACCGTAGAAGAAGAGATTGAAGAGCATTTCGAACGATACTTCCGGATTATGTGGTCTATGCGGTGAAGGTATTCCTGGACAAGGTAAATCTTTAGGAATATTGGAAGAAAATTTCAGAGTGCATTCGCTATTTAGGTTTAATTTATGATCTTATAAAAGATTAATTGAATAAATTTATTTAACACCAGATTGTATAAATTTACTATCGCAAAATATTCTACCAATAAGTAAAGGTTCTTTATCTTTAGATCTAATATCCTCACATATCCAAATATCTCCTTAAAACAGCATTAACTCAGTGTTACAACAATATTGAATATTCAATATTTACTCAATGGGTCACCAGAATTTGAAATACATTGAACATCATCTAAATCTCATTAAATATGTTATATTACATTTAAATATTATTATAATTACCCAATTCTAAAATACATTCTTGATCTTTGCATTGAATTTCTTTAAATTGGAAATTTATTGGATTTAATTTCATTTTAAGTTATAAATTGAGACTGATTTATGTTAGACTTTAAAATATGGAACTGTGCAATTTATTCTGACTGCGTTTATGGGATTATTCAATTTTCAATTTGAATCAATGTTCAAAACATTTTCAATTTATCTTCAATCATATTCATTTTAAAAAATACTTAAAAGTATTTAAGATTTAGAGGACTACTATAAATTATTCATTAATAATAATTTGATCAACTTTGATCAATACATAGATTTAGAAATCCTTATCTTTGGAAATATCTCTAAATTGGTTTTATTCAATATATATGTTAATCTGTCTTTCTACTCATTCAATGAATATTGAAATTTATTAATGAAAACTGTTTTAAAAATAATGCATCAGCATATTATTTTGTTATAATTTCAGGTTTTATTACTGAGGTTATATTGAAAATAGTATATAATTAAGAATCATTCGATAAATGATTTTGTCAAAATTTTATTGAACTAAAATAGTTGAATTGGTGATTACACTTAATTAATTAATTAAAAAATCTTAACAGCTTATAGGATGTTTGGTATTAATTTTAGTGGAAAGAGTCGTGATGATGACTAGTCTGATGATCGTGATGGTTATCATTATCTCAATCAAACTCTGAATGATTAACCAAAACTGAGGGAATCTAATTGAGCTCTGGAGGATGTGAAAGTGATGGCATTGGTGCAATTGCTTGATATCTATAATTTTTAAATCAATAAACTATTCACATATAATGATCAAAATAAATTACTCAGTGTTTGTATTCAAGCCAATGTTAGATAAAAAAGGTTTTGAATAGTTGGGACATTTGGGATTCAAACAGTGATTGGATCTGGTATTCAATAGAGGAGTTGCCGATGAGGCATTCGAATTAATCACAGCATATGAAGGGAGTGCTAAATTAAATTGAATAAAAATGATTGATTTCAAGGTATCAAATATATTACCATCACTATTATTAACAAAATGTTGAGGATTGTCGCAAAATTGATTACCATTAACTGTACCAAAGATCGGATTGGTATGTGAATCGTTATTAGATTTGGTACAATCGCCACAGCATACTCGAAAACAAGATTTCAAGCATTCAAAGATATCATTCAAAAAAATCACAGCAATAACCCCATAAAATACGATATCAAATACAATTTCACCTGTAGTTTTGATAGGAGGGGATGGTGGGGATACAGGAGGTGGGTCATTGTAAGAAAATCTTAGTTTACAAACATTATTGGGACTAATTTTGTTACCTAATCAATTATTTAATAATTTGATTTAATAAATTGAATTTAATTACTTTGACAGTATACACTGGCAATAATTAGAGAATTATTATTTGATTCTGGATTTTCACAAACCCAAATACCTCCTAAAATTAAATTAAAATATTGCATAATAGTCTAATGTTCTATATTTACTCAGCGGATTGTCAGAATTTGATAGACAGGTAACTTGATCTAAATTTTAAATTAAATCAATCATATTAAATTAAAAAAATTTATAATACCCAATTCTAATCTACATTCATCATCAATACAATGGATTTTATCAGCATTAAAGTTTATAGATTTTAACATTGTATCGAATGAATTGAATGCGCTTCACAAAGACTTGAGTTTTATATTTTATATGATTTAATATTGATTTTTGATGAATTTATTTATGGGAATATAATCTTTTGAGCTACATTTATCTATTTATTCGCTGAAATTCAAGTTTTTAGGTATTTAATATGAAATCATACGTTCAATTGGGGCAAAAGGTGTTTAATTTTAAAGAATCAAATATGAATCATAAAAAATCAAATGATCATTCTTAATCAAATTGAATTATTTCAAAAAAATATTTGAATTCATTAAATTTATATTTATTAATTAATAGTTTTCAAATAACAAAATATTAAATTTATTAATTATTAGTAAATTGAATGAATTTTGAAATATAGTGATTTTAATAAAATACTTAAAAGGTTTTTAATAATTAATTGTAATTAATTCACTGTTAGGAATTGATTGAGTAATTGCATTAACATGTATCATTAATATTATTATGACTAGAATCGTGAGTGAAAGTGTCACGATGGTGATTGTCAATGCTAGTATCTTAGTGACTATGGTGGTTATAATCATAATGACTACTATGGCTATTATGATGAGTATCATGTTGATGGTTACTTTGATGGTGACCTTGATCATTATCATGATGATGATTTCTATGATTATGGTCCTGATTTCTATCATGGTGATGATGGTGATGATGATCATGACTATTATAATTTTGATCATAGTGATTGCCATTATTATAATTATAAATAATATAACTAGCTGGCATATTTGAAGTCGACTGATATCTAAAAATTCCAATTAATGCATTACATTAAATTAATTATTAATATTTATTACCTAGTACGATGACTACAATTTCTAGTACCAAAAGGTCTGTTATAGTTTCTACAATTGGTTTTTTGACAGTATTTGGATCTATTAGCAACTAGAGGTGTAACGGATGTAGATGGTTTGTTAATGGATTCATAAGGAGGAGGAGCTAAAATTCGCAATTAACAAATGTAACCAAATCAAAAATATTTACAATAATACCACCGTCATCCATAACAAAATGCTCGTCAATATCACAAAATTCCTCGTTCTCCACCCTTGAATAGTAAGTATTTCGACGATAATTAGTAATAGTATACCTTTCAGTTTCAGTTGCCAGAGGTATGCATAATACAACACAAAATAGAATTATTATGAAAAAAAATAAAGAATACGACGAATTCTGTATGATTATCTTCTGGACTCTTTCCGAACTGAGGTTGAGAGGTTGGAAAGTCGGAATAGGTTGGATATGGGTGATCGTAAGTTGAATGCATTATCATAATTACAATCTTAAAATGATAGCTTATTTAATGATTAAGAATTATTAAATTAATTTTGATACTGGTATGAAATTAACAATTATTCATAAATGTCGCAAGATTTATTGACATTTACAATCTTATATATCCATTTTAATTACAAGTTTTTCTATGTGTAGAATCTGAGTTTAATTGAAATAGCATGTGATTTGGTTTATGTTCTTAAAATATACAAATAAAATTTAAAATGTTCTTTAAGTGTCCATTGAACATAAATAGTGAAATCTTTTTCATTATATCTAATTACATTATTTAAAAGATTTTCAAACAAAATTAATGAGTCTTGTATTTATTTTGTTATACAATATTCCAACTCTGAATTTGCCAAATTTAAATTTATAGAATTATATTTTCATCCTTAAAACAAATTATTACAATTTTGACCAAATTAAATCAAATAAATTTGGGTTGTACCAATAATTGGTTAAACCCAACAATTCAATTATAAGTTTACCTTGTTTATCACCAACCAATAAATTAATTAATTTCTCAATAATTACTATTTGTTCTTTTAATTTTTTTAATATAATACATAAATAAAAATAATGGAAAGTTGTATTAAAAGACTATACAAAGAATTAAACGATAGCAAAAAAGATAAAAATCCTTGTGTTGTAAATCTAGAACCTGTGAATGAGGACGACCTTTTAATTTGGAAATGTACTCTGAAAGGTCCTGAGGGAACTCCTTATGAGGGTGGGCTTTACTTGATATTTTTTGTATTGATACTAATCGGGTTTAGGTGGTTTATTCAAAATGCAAATTAATATTAGTGAGAATTATCCTTTAAAACCTCCTACTTTTAAATTTCTAACACCCATTTGTCATCCTAACGTACATTTTAAAGTAATTAATATATCACTTATTAACAATATACAGTATTAATGTTTTGTTTAGACTGGCGAAATCTGTCTAGATATTCTCAAAACGGAATGGAGTCCAGCTTGGACACTTTCGAGTACTCTCACAGCTATCAGTCTATTGTTAACACATCCCGAACCGAGTAGTCCTTTGAACTGTGACGCAGGTATTTATTATTACAATATATTTTTAGTTTAGCATCCCTAATATGTTTTTAGCTAATTTATTGAGATGTAACGATGATGTAGGGTATAACTCTCTAGTTAAAATGTATACTCAATTGTACGCTATGGAATCTGAGCAAAATTAAAATTTGTTATTACTTTTTTTGTCATAACATTTAACATATGTTTTTGAAATAAAAATTTATGAATAGTATCAATTATTTTTAACAATTATATTATAATTTATTTAAAATAATATTAAAATATTAAATAAGTATAATATTGACCAATTCACCGTATAATGAATCAAACTGCTCAAACACTCAAATACCAATTCAATTTATCACACTTTATAAATACGAAAAAAAAAATTCCCATAAATGTTATTTGATTTTAAAAGCAGTCAAATTCTCAATAAATATAACTCTCTCATTACAAAAAATCATACCACAAGTAAAAAATTTAGTATTAATAATGAACTAGAAATAATATACATATGTCCAATTTAACTTATCACCACATTAAAATTGAAATTAAAAGTAACAAAAATTCAGGAGCTTTGTTTGATAACCAGAAATTTGATATATTTCAGCATTTGAAATCTGACTTAACATTAGTGAATATGGATAGTAAACCTAATACTTTAACTGATAATAGTAATGTTAGTAATAATAACGGTAATGAAGACTTTCGATCGGGTACAGTCAAACTAGAGTCAATATTAAATTACAATAAACCACGACCTAGAAGGAAAGTTAATGCGAAAAAGCAGCAGGTGGGTACCGATATAGAAATTAGACAGGCTGAATTGGGGGAAGGTATACTACATTTGTTTAGGGATAATGACGGGTTTCCAGTAGTAAAGTCAGAAGATAACAGAACTCTGGCTTTCCAGCCTTCAACATCTACTTCTAAATCAATTATAACTGATCATTTGGATAACGGTATAGAATCTGGTAAAGGAGAAGCAAAGGATAAAAAATTTATATCGACACAAACTTTCGACGATCGTAATGTAGTAGGAATACTTGCAATTCCTTCATATATGGCACCATGTGATCTCTTAAACTTTATTACGACTGATTTTACCAAGTCTATAAACCATATACGATTAATCAGGTAATTATGAAATCAATTAACAAATGACAATTATTTACAAACAATTTAGAGATTCTTTCCCCAACCGACATATATCATTAATTCAATTTAGTACCTCAAAGGAAGCGATGCAATTTTATTTTGAATTTAATGGCAAACCTTTTAACTCTTTTCAAGTATGTAATTTATTTCATATAATAATTAATATTACTAATGAATTCATTATAATAGAGTGAAACTTGTGTTATATTACTAATCAAGTCAATAATATTTGAATCATTGGATGATTTCTTTCAGAATTGGGCTCCTTTCCCAGAACCTTATTCGAACTCCGATATTATAGAACTCCCAACGTGTCCAGTGTGTTTGGAACGAATGGACGATACTTCTACTGGATTGATGACGATATTATGCCAGCACACTTTCCATTGTTCTTGTCTCAACAAATGGGAGGATGGAAGATGTCCAGTTTGTAGATACACTCAGCTTTCACTTGCTTCTAATCTCAAGGAGCATGTATGTTTCACTTGCAAAGGAACTAATGACTTATGGATATGTCTAATATGTGGGAATGTAGGATGCGGAAGGTATACTAATGGCCATGCATCATCCCACTATCTAAATACACATCATTTGTACGCTTTAGAGCTCAATACTCAGAGGGTCTGGGATTACTGTGGTGATCGTTATGTACATCGACTAATCCAAAATCAACAGGATGGCAAATTAGTCGAACTGAGTCCATGGGCTTACGGTAATGGATCAAGCAGTAAAGATAAAAAAGGAGATATGGAATCCGTCGAAGATTTGACTCTCCTTACTACCATGATGGACAGTCAGAAGATGTACTATGAAGCTGAGCTAGAACTCTTAAATCGTAAAATTAATCAACTGAATCAAAAGATGGCCAAATTGACAACCAATACTTCCACATCCAACACTCCCAAAAAGCCTGACAAAAACCAGACTAACTATCAGAAAATTCTAAAAGAATTGGAGGAGGAGCGACAGATGAGTGGTCAAATTCTCGCAAAGCAGCAATTTTTGGAGAAACGACTGCACGAGCTGGAGAAAGAGAATGAAGAGTTGCAGGATCAAGTTAAAGATTTGATGTTTTTTATGGATGCTAGAGATAAGATTGATAATAATCCATCTCTCAAAGAAGCTGATATCGTTATTCGACCCGGAAGGAGATAAACTCATTAAAAACATTATTTATTTATCTTTTTAATAAATTGTTATTAATAATATCTAATGACTAAAATAATTTACAGATATATAAATAAGATTTATTGCCTTTGATTTGATTGATTAACAAACGAATGGTTGGTACTTTCAGGAGGTTGAAAGCTTTCCTTGCGATACCCAAACGTATCGATCATATTCAAAATATGATTTGTTAAAGGTTCATATAAATTTAAAGGTAAATTGTGCTTAGCTATGAAAGTGGCATTCATAACTAAGAAATCTGCCCAGCTAGGAGGGTTTTGACTGTGACTGGAGTTGCTCATAGAGTTTATGGATTGGTTGCCTTTGTTAAAACTCATTTCCATAGACTGTTTGTTAGAGTGACTAAGGATTGAAATATTGTTGATATTCGAATTTTGATCAGAAGACTTTAAAAATGAATCACTCGGTTTGGGTTGAAGTATAATGGGTGGATTTGGCAATGATATTGGAGCATCATGGTGGTTATAAGAGTCAGAAGCATCTATATCTCTAGAGCCACGACTTTCTTGATCTTTCATACGACTAGCAGTTTTAGGTCTAGGAGCTGGTTTGAAAGAGAGAGACTGAATAAATTTGGGAGAATAGGGATAAGCCTGAGAATCCGAAGAAGGAGGTGGCGGTAGCTTAGTATATGTATATCTCTCTTCAGGCTTCAATTCACTGTTCTCACCCGATTTATTGTAGCAGTCAGCAGCTCTGCGGTGGGCGGAGCTATTATTATGTCGATTTAAGGCATCCTTCTTAAACTGGGTAGATCCTTCGGTAAATACGTTGCGCTTTTGTGATTTCAAACAAAATAAACAATACATGGTTCGATCGTGGTAATACAACCAAGGGAAGGTTACCAACCATCCGAACTTAAAAGATCTAAAAGATCTGTTTTTAGAGCTTTCACCTTCGGTCGATATACTCTTGTAGTTATTATTTTCTTGATTTCCAGTATTGCTATTGGTAGCTTTCTTAGCTATTCCTTTGTTAGCATTATTTAATTGAAAAGATAACAATGGATGAGATTGGTTTGAGATATGTACATTATCATTATTAGAAGTAGGAATTGAAGGTGGGGAAGAGGACAATGGTACTATAGTTAAACTATTAGACTGATTACTTAAGCCTATTCGAGATTCAAGACTAGAAAACTGATGTGATTTGTGGTTAGATTGGGAATTAGGCTGATATACTTGAGATTTGTTAGATTTTGAAGTTGGTTTAGAAACAATCAGAGGTTCAACGCTTTTTACCATCAATTCATTCTGAGAATTCGGAGTATATAGGGCTCTCTGAGAAGTAAGATTTGGAACTTGACTAGGTTGCTGAGGTAATTGTAAAGTTAGTTGAAGTGAATCTTGAGCAGAATACGGGACAGAAGTACTAGAAATAAAGTTAGTATAGGGTACAGTTGATTGGATATTATCAGAAGTATTGAATTGATTGGAGTCGGCAGAAAATCCAAGCGACGTAATACTAATTGGGTCGGTTAAGTCTAAATTAGGGTTATGCGTTGTTGTGTTTGGGCCACTTTGCATTTCGGACAGTGCAACCAAGTCTTTTATAAGGAAAAAAAATAGTTCATTAATTTGGGTAGTTTATCTGCAAAGTCGAACCTAAACTTTCGCCATTGTAATCCACAAATGATTGGTCAATTTTAAGTAACTCATAGCCAACAGCCCTATATTAGGCACAAATCTTTCATACTTTGGCATCAACTTATACTATCCAATAATATTACTCTAAATGGTAATGGTTTTTAGGCACGAAAACCAAACCAACTTCAGCTTATTAACATTTATTAAATTTGCAATTCTACATTGGAATTATCAATAATAACAATTAAAACAGTTAATTATATATAATTGTTAATGAAATAAGATAAAAGCGATCAAATTTATTTATTCTTCAAAAGGTACTTTGAGACTTGTTCAATTCAATTTGACATTATAAAAACTAGATTTTAAAAGCTGGAAACCTTAAAAAGATTTGTGAAATTTTTAATTTCAGTATTTATACATTAACATTATATATTATATAATCAATATAATATCAGAGCTGCAAATAATATAAATTCAAGATAATTCGTAAGTTTTAATATTTTCCAATATTTCATTAATTGATTTTAAACAATGAATAATTATCAAAAGAAAATACTCTATTGAGAATATTTGGTTAATTCTCTATATCCCTGTTATTTTAATAGTTTATCAGAAACTCAATTCCATTAAAGATTAGATGTTTAAAATTCATGTTCTGTGAATAGTTGTCATTAATTCTATTAAATGGTTTATATTTAACAATTATCATGAAGCGATTAATAGGCGCTAATTAAAGGTTACTGTCATTCAATGATTTTAATATATTTTAGAACTAGATAAATTATTATATTCATTTTTAATGTTCGATATACCCAATATCAATATAATCTTTATATATATTATATTAGCAAATTAGTTTTTCAATATGTATAACTAGTTATAGAAATACAAAAATCTTTACAACTGTATCATTTACCATTACTTTGCTCAAATTCTAAAAAATGATTAAATATTATAAATTTTATATTGGTCCTTTTTCATGCATATCACAAATTATCAAAAAATTATAACATTCAAACATCATATTACTTATTTTATTACTTAATTAAAATATAATTTTTAAAAGAAAAGTTTTCAAAAAAGATGATTTAATTTTCTAAACTTTGAAATTTTACACAATGATTTTAAAATAAACATTTATATTGAATTTAATAAACACAATAGCTTGAAGTTATTATTGAATTCATATATTAAATTCATTTTATTAATCTATTACCATAAAATTGAAAAAAAATGGGAAACTTTTTAATTTCTGATTTTTCAAACATATTATTAATTTCAAATAAAAAAATATATACAAAACAAATACAAAAATAAATAGTTTTTAATTATATATATATATATATATATATATATTTATATATATATATACTAACCTATAAAAGTAAATTATAAAATTAAAATTATTTATATATTTACTTATATCTTAAATAATTCTAAATTAAATAAATTTAAATTAAAATATATAATTTACTT
>JNEM01014846.1:0-11885 GCA_000697335.1 Conidiobolus incongruus B7586 | reverse complement strand
TTTGTATATTAATTAACTTTATAAAAAAATAAATCAACTTATAATATTATTAGAATTATTAATGTTAGGTTGTTTATTATAGTTAAAGCTATTAAAAATAATAATAAAAACACATTTAAGCTTAAACTTAAGTATGTTAAAATTATAAATAAATATAATAAGAAGTATATTTATAGATTAGTTAATATAAATAAATATAATATTACTATAAAAATATAACAGGAATTATAAGATTATACAAGAATATTAATTAACACCAATATTATTATATATGTTTTATATTAACATAAATACCACTTACATTTTAAGAAAAAACACTTTTAATTAAAAAAATCCCATTATAAAGTTAGATAAGAGTTTAAATATTATTATTAATATTAAACTAAAATTAATTAGAATAAAATGATTTAATTTAATAAAATAAAAATATATTTTAATAAATTTAATAAAAAAGCTAAATATTTTAAAAAAAATATAGAATTACTTTGTAACTATTATGTTAATTTTACCTAAAAGTATAATAGTAGGTTAATAATTATTTAAGAATATATATTATCTTTAGATATATAATATCTTTATAAAGTTAATAAAAGAATTAATGTTGAAATATACTAAAGTATTTTAAATAATAAATCAAAAAAACTATTGAATAATATAAGTTAAACAATTTTAATATTATTTTTTAGTAAAATAATATCTTTTATTATATTATAACTCTTATTACCAAATAACTTAAAAATAACAAAATAATAGTTATAAAGTAACTTTTTTAATTTTTTAACTTTAACCTAATTATATATTATAGGGATTAATTAAAAAAAGTTATTAAAGCTTTTTTTTAATAAAAAATTTAAAAAGCATAAAACAAGATTAACTTTTTTTAGTATAGAAAGTTAATTGAATTTATACCCCACAAACTTAAAAAAGTTAAAAAAGCTAAAGGTAGATATATTAAGTATTAATTTTTTTCATCACTAAAAACCTATAAATTTATAACTTACCTTAAGTAAAATCTAAGAGTTTATATTTTAACCAATTAATAACTAAATATCATCATTTAATGATATATATTATTAATAAATATAATATATTTTAATTATTTAATTTAAGTTTATTTCATTAAATATTAATTAAGTTATTAGTAAAAATATAAATGTTTTTGATTTTATGACTTACTTTTATAGGTTAATATAATATCCTTTATAATATAAAAATAACAAATCTTAAATAAATGATGATTTAGAATAAAGTATTATATATATATTTATTATTTGCAAATATTAGATAACTTTAAAAGATTTAAGATTAATCTTTAATTATATCAAAATAAAAACTTTTGATAATTGTTATTTAAATAAAATTTTATTTAATAATATAAAATAAATAAAAATTTTTTATTAAAAAATTTTATAAATATATATATTATTTAAAAATAAATATTTTTTTAATTATTTCTTTTATAAGTTATTTTCTAAAATTAATAATATATTAGAGGATCAGGTATTAAAATACAACTCATTTTTTTTTGATTTTTAAATAATTTTATAAATTTTCAAATAAATAAAGATTTAAAATTATATCTAAAAATATGATATATATAATTTATTTTTTTTAATTAAAATATCAATATTTATACTATATTAGAAGAAATTCTTAAAATGTGTATCAATCCTTAAGCATAATAATCAAAGAACTTTTATATCATTTGTAATATATTTATTTCAGATAATACAAACTGTGAATTATATCTTTATATTAAAATTCAATTTACTTCATAGTAAATGAATTAGTCCAAATTCAATATATTAGTACTGCACCAATACTTTTGAAAATATACATCATGCTTGATGACGATTATATCCTTTAAAATGTATTATAAATTTTAGAATTATAAAATTATTTTTATTAATTATTAAATCACTTGAAATTTATTTATTTTCAAAAACTTTGACTATTCATCCAGCTATATCATCTTTTTATTTGCACTAAATGATAAATTGAATTTCGATTTATCAATATTCTATCCAATTTATTATATATGACATAATTTAGTCTGTAACAATCAATCATTAAAACTTGTTAACATTGAATTCCAACCATTTTTGCTTTGAGAAGATACAATCTGTCAAAAATATATAACTCCTTTGCATTGTTCAGTGTCACAAAAATATTTAGCTTACTCTCAAATCTTGTAATAAATTCGAACTTGCTGAAATTTTAATATTATATGCGAAAAAAATTATTATTCAATTATAAATGATTAGAATATGAATTATGTTATTGAAATATAATTATAATATCCAGGTAAAAGGTTTGAAAAATACTTTGAGTAAATACTATTATTTCTATATAATACAAAAATTGTATTTTATTATATAGTCAATTTTTTAAAATAACTTTTATCCTTCAAATTGAAAATTGATTTTATTGATTTTAAGAATAAAATTTCTATTGGGAATATTATCAGATGACTTCTAGAATAATTTTGTGTAATATGAAAGAATTATGGATATTATGGAACAAATTATCAGTTGAATTATTAAATCAATTATTAAAAATCAGCTTAAACAACAACTTGTATTATTTGACATTGTTCGATATTAATGTTTATTTTACTCAATTTCTAAATATAAGCACATTTAACTTTTAAATGAAATATAGTAAAATCCCAATAATATTATAAACTAAATATGAGTAATTAATTTAAAATAATAGCACCAGTTTATATTTCATCTGTACAAAAATAATCTAGCATCCTATGAAAGAATATGCAAGATAATAATAGGTTTCACAAAATTTATCATAAATGAATTCACTAGAAATTCAATTTAATAAATTATTTATATATATATCATAATGTCAATCGTATAAAATAACAAAAAATACTTAAAATAACCATAAATTATCATTAGATTTATATTTCTAGAATTTATGACATATATAAACATGGGAGTTAGAAATTACAATTTCTTTGAATATGATTCATTAAACTATTGAAAACTGTGACATAATAATTGTAACATTAATTTATCTTCACATACCCATTAGTTGATACAAAGAAGATCACGGGTTTTGATAATAATAGTTTTTGGGATTTGATATTTTTTATCCAAGACTAAAATGAGTCGTTGATTGATATTAGCTTATTGAACACATAACTCATAATATGGTATTATTATATTCATCAAAGTATTATTTGAATTAAACATTGATGCAATTTAAAATATTTCTATTCAATACTATAATGATTATACTTTAAAATACAAAAAAGGAACTTAACCAATTAATAAGATTATGTTTAACAATATTATTATCCAGCAAAAATCTTCCGGATTAATCTTGGATTCCAAGTTTTAATACGAAATAGTAAATAAAAATAAAATATATTTTATAATAATATCAATTATAAAATATTTTATTTAAACAATATTAATTTTCTTTTTCTACTTTATTATAAAATTAATTTTAAAAAAATTATACAATTATATTATTTTTATTATTATTATTATTAATTTATGAAAAATTTAAAAATATTTAAATTTTTGAGGTAATTAATTGAAATTAAAATTCCCAACTTTTTTATTAAAATAGTAAATTAATTGGTTAATTGATTAATAATTTTATATCAGAATATAAAATTTTTTTTCAATTCAAATATGGTAAATTATATACGATATTTTACATTCATTCAAAATTGAAATAGTATAAATATCCATGCTATATCACAATTGAAATTGTTTTAGTTTTATTTGAAATGAGAACTAATCCTGATTTCAACAGGCCAGAACCTGAGAATGTTGGGCATAAGGTTGCAGAGATTATTATGTTTGCAATGAGCTCGGCTGGTCTAGTGCTCAATTTAATAGTGCTATATATATTAACTATCAGGATCCGACTGATAAAAATTGATACCGTTCTATCTATATTAATCACTTTATTCGATTTTGGTCTTATTACCATGTCTTTGACTCGATTAATCTATAAATGGTCAGTTGATTACACTACAAATCCTGAAGCATCTGTTTTCTTTTGTAATGTCACTGGCACAGTGTTTTTTACATCAATTTTCACTTCTTTAGATATTGTGAGTATGCTGAGCTTAGTGAGATGTCTAATTATTGTGTTTAAAATTCATATCAGACCCTATATTTGGGCGTCCATAATTTTCTTTTCATTTATTTTAAATGGCATTGCTAATGGTATTAGAGAGACGGCTTATAGAGAAATTTCATGGGGTAAATTTTGCCCACCTTTAAAACAAAATTCTGAAGAATATGAATTCAGTTTTGGAATAGTCATATCAATTAAATTAGTTGTGACTTTTCTCATTTTATGTGCAAGTTATATCGCTATCTATGTTCATTATAATCGATACTATGATAGTATCTTCAGGAAAAGTGACCAGGACCGAGACTTACTTATCCAAATTCAAAAGCAAAAGAGAGCTATAAATTGGAAGTTTATAGGGTTATTAGTAACCTATATTATTTTATACTCTCCAAAAATCATTTTATTTATACTATTATTTTTGATCCAGTTCGATAGTACCAAAAGTACCACTTGGGAAGTGATTTCGACTGTATGCTTATCGATGACGAGCCTTGCAAATGCATCAGTGATTTTATTTATTCAAGAAGAAACTAAGCAAGAATGGCAGATGCTAATGACTTTGGGGTTTTATAAATTGAAGACCCGATCCCAAATTAATACTATTTAATATTTAATTCTAATAAATTCATCTTATAATTAGAGATTATTACTACATGCTCTGCTAAATAACTGTGGACATCAAGCTTGATCATGTGTTCAATTGATTACTTGTATTGTTCCAATCAAAATAAGAGAATAAATTAAAAACTAGAATTTTATTCTTTGTAATTATACATTCCATTTGAGAACATTTTAATCCACAATATGAATTTATTATTAATTATAAAATTTAATTAAAAACATTAAATTATACTATTTAATAGAATAAAATAATTTTTATATTACCCGATGAATCATTATCGAAATTAATAAAATTATTATGTTCATAATTATTAATAAAATAATTGTATATTTTTATTATTTTAAAAAAAATGATTAAATATCATTAATAATATATTTTGGTGAATAGAATAATTTAATTTTTATTCGCTAAAATTATATGTTTTTGTAAGTTTTAATATTAATTGAATTGATATAAAATGTCTTGTTTAATTAATACCAAAGTTAAAAATACATATAGCAACAATAGTAATATATATTTTAGATTTAAAGAACATTACAAATCTAGAATATTATCCAAACTGATAAAATATTATTATTACAAACATATAGCATGTAATACAAAATAATATCTCAGATATAATATATATTATTGTATAATTTTTTATTCAGGCTATACAAAATATTTTATAATTATTTAAAATCAAATATCTAGAAATATGAATTGAATATATATATATATATATATACTATTCCAAAAATAGAATAATATTTGATCTTGTTTAAAAATTTAATTTTTAGATAATATATTATTTTAGCTGACATAAAATAAATATTGAAATTTTTAATACTTAATTCATAATTGAAACTAAACAATATTTGAATTTAAAAATATGGGATTTTATTAAGAATTCAACTTTTTAACTATCCAATTATTAAACCATTTTTTAATTAATTTATCTTGTTTAAATTTCCATATTCATAATTAACCATTGTTAATTAAGTTCCTTAATAATGCTTGAAATATTTTTAATAAAATTTAATATAAAAGAATTTAATAAAGGTATATTTTGGACCAAAAGTAAACTGAACAACCCAGAGTTCTACCCCATCCATTAATAAATATTAGAATTTCAAAATTGAATCAAATTATTAGCAATACTTTCTAAATGCATATGAGTAACTTATAAATGACTCAATCCATTATATGATCTATTATAAGTGGAAAACTAAAATAGTCGCTTAATTATTATAATTTGATATAAATACATATTTATTATTCAAATTGATATTCAAATTTTTATATTTTTAAATATTATTATTCAAAAATGATCAAATAATATCTATTACTTTTTATGATATTTAAGTTAATAAATAATGGTTATTGTTTTCCCGAAATATAAATCTCTAATTTTCAATAATTAAATAAATCGTTATATAGTAAAAATATTTAATAAATTATGATTTTCATTTTATTTTAATTAATTAATAAAAATTTTATTAAATAATTGGAATTAATAAAATTTATTAGAATAAATATTTATTTAAAAATTATGTTTCTTATATATGAACTATCAAGACAGATTTTCAATTGATAGTTAGCTTCATTAATGATAAGGCGCATTTCATTAAGAGACCTGCGATTATACAAGAAAAAAACCTGTATTATCATTTACTAAATTTGTAAGATTTAATAAAATATTTTGTTTTAATTGTGTAATAATTGATTTTAACAAATAATTCAAGATTTAATATGTTCATTATATTTCTTTTATAATATTGTATATCTTCCAAGAATGAAGTAATTATTTTTAAAAATTATACTATTTGAAATATATTTCAATAAATTTAATTGGTTAATAAAATTGCTAATTATTGGAATGAATATGATCAATTAAACTATTATTGACTTAAAATCACATTATTTATTAAATAATAATATAATATTATAAAATTACAATATAGTAAAGTTTTGTATAATTTAACTACTATCTCAGTTTAATTTTTCAATTTCAATAAATTAATAAATTATATCATCTGTAATAGCATCAATAACTGATCTAATAAATATAATACAATTTCTAATTTATAAATGATATTTTTATATTCACTTGAATAATAGATATATCTCCTTTTCAAAGAATTATTTAGTGAAATAATCAATATCAGTAAATTACTATATTAAATAAAAGCTGTTTTCAAGTCAAAATATTTTGACTATTTTTCAACTTTTGATTTCAATTATTGAAATTATTTTTTCTTGAATAAGAGCTCCAATAGTTAAAATGAATCCGTAAAATCAAATATATATATATAGTTTATTAATTAAAAGATTATTACTCTAATCTTTATTTAATTTTTTTTGTTTATATTAAATTAAATATAACGAAGGATTTTGATTAGAAAACAGTATTAAAATTATTAAAGGAATGCAGAAAAAACTGCATATCAGTGATTTAAAGCCAATGTAATTGGAAATATAATAAATTATTTAAATATCAAAACTTTATATAGAAATTATTTAAATTTAATTCTTATTTATAGTATTCAAAGTTTAATTTTAATTTTATTAATTTATGACAAAAAATAAAAAAAAATAGTATTTCTTAAAATTTTTGAATATATTTAAAACATATTAATATTTCACTCTATTATATACCAATAAATAAAATTACTTAATTTCATAGACTGTTAATTAAATTTGTAATTTTATATTTAAAGGTATCTAATTAATTTATAAATATATCACTTTTAATAACTTCTTAACTTATTATATTTAATTATTTATCACTTTTTGAGTCAAGTGAATATTTTTATAAACTATATAAATTATAATTAAAAAATTATATAAAACTAAGAAAGATATTAAATTCAATAATATAATATATATATATATATATATATACTATTTTCACAATGTTAAAGGATAATATATAATTTGTAATATTTATTTAAATTTTAATTTCATCATAATATTAATAAAAAGAATAAATATATAATTATCTTATTTATTATTTGATTTAGTATATTTTAAAAAAAATATTATTTAGTATTAATTTAATAAATTACTTTATAAAATTTTTAAAAATATAATAATAACTTAATAAAATAAAATAAAAATCTTATAGAATCAATTACAGTCAATATTTTGAATAAATACATGTATAAAAATTTATAATTAAAAAATTAATTGTCTATAATACTGCTATATATTAATTTTTTAAACAAAAGAACTATAAATGTTTCAAATAATAGTTTGGACTAATAAATTTATTAAAAGGTTAAATTATTTCAAATATTATATATTTGTTAATAATATAGTCAAATAACTATAGTTGGATTATATTAATAAATATTGATAAAAAAGTTAATGATTAAATTTATAATATTTAAATTATTAATTTTTCCAAAATTAAACTATAAGATTTTTTATATTAATATTATGAATTTACACTAATTGTGTATGAGTTACTCTTAAAAATAGTTATTCTATTTTTATAATTATAAATTCAATTTTCATAAATGTCAAACTTTAATAAAATTACAAGAATTAATAATAATTAATTAAAAATTATATTTATTTATATTATATATATATATATAATTAATGATGATTTATGTTGGTTAAATTTAATTTTTATTAAATATGTGACTTGATTTCGCTTACAAAAATTAACTATCAACTTTTTTTAAAAAAAGGATAAAGGATATTCTGAATATTACAGAAAATAAATTACATACTATATATATATATTTATAAAATTATATTAAATAATTCAAAATTGGTTATTATATAAAATATAAATTTTTTAATAATTAAATTCATCCTATCTTAAGTTTATATCTCAGAAATAATCATATATAATTAAAAAATGTCAAGAATGAATTATGTTTAACAAATAATTGAGTAGTGATATGGTACTTGATTAATATTGATTTAATACTTAAATAAATATGTTAAATATAATATCAAATTACTTGATATTTTATTCAATGAATAGTATTATATTACTACTAATAAATAGTTTTCACTCTGTGAAATAAAAGTGCTATTAAAACCTGCCATTCATGTTTAGTCTCTTCTTGAATGAATAAAATAACCGATGCGTTAATAAGGCTAGACGTGGATAAAGTGATTGAGGTAATAATTTCCCACACTGTATCGAAATTCCAAACTTTGAAACTGTATAAGATAAAGATAATAATTTTAGGTAGGTAAATAATTGCATATGCTATAATTAAACCAATCAACTTCAATGAAGTGGAACTTTTTTGAGAGTGAATTTCAGTGATTAGAGCTCGATCAGTTGAAGAGTCTCTCTTCATCTTGTCGTAATACTTTTGATAGAATCGGAAGATTAAAGTATATGAGATACATACAACTATAACCATAAAAATAGCTTTCAAAGAAATGATGGGTGCAAAGGTACTGCTATTTTCTAAACCTCTAGTTTCTTTTACTACGCAAAATTCATCCCATGAAATTTCAGTGAATGTCCAATGTAAACAGCTTGCTCCAATCCAATTATAACCCAAAATGATGCCCAACAATATTGCCCAGTAAAAGGAGGGAATTTTAATGTTGTAAACAATCACAAGACATCTGATTACACCCAAGACGCTAACAATGTCAAATGAACTTACAGTAGCAGCAAAGAAAAAGGTTCCTGACACTTTACAAAAGATGAAGTCATTGTATAAAGCACTATTGCCAAACGTTGACCATTTATAAATAATACGAACCATTAAAGAAAGCGCAGCTATAACATCTACTAAAGTAATCAGGCATGATAATACTGTATCAATTTTGATAATTCTAATTCGAATAATTAATATATATACAACTATCATATTCAAAAACAATCCAGCTGTGCTCAGAAGCAGCATAATGATCTCTCCTATCAGATATCCAGTATTCCAAACTGAGTCGCTAGACCCATTTTGAACAAAAGAATCCATCTTGAATATTATAAACTTAAGAAAATTGGTTGAATTCAAACGGTACTGATATTTAAATATAATTTGAATTTGTGAAATCCAGTTTGCATCCACACTTCATAAGATTTAGTTATATCCACGAGGGCTTTATCATTGCATTCTATCCCAATAATGTTGATGAATAAAGTGTTACAGAATATAGTAAACATCATTTTCAAACCAAATAGTATAATTCATACAATAGAGATTTGCTTATTTCATTAGCAATCAATATGCTCTATTAGTTGTAATAGTTAATTATACTAGAATCAACCTTTTATATTCAATTAACAGTGAATTTCACCAACAAACATATGATTGTTTTTCACAACACAAAAAGAGCAAAAAATAATTCTAATATGAATTAGGCTCTAACCAAAAATAGAATTGCGAAATGGATCATATTGTATAAAAAATGGATAAATTTATTAGTTCAAAGTGCCACCAAATCGATTTTTTATCATTAATTCAATCCATAATTAAATTTCATCATAATCTCGTATTATTACTTACTATGATTGTTAATGATATTGTTTTCAAAAACCTATCTAGTTCATGCAAAATATATACCATACCTATTTTAATAATTTAATGCTTAAATTTGAAAAAAAATTAATTAATATATTTATTGCAAATCTTATTTTTATTACTAAATATAATATCCATAAATTTTAAAAAGAAAATTTCGAGTTTACAATATAGAAATAATATAACTATTGTTAATATTCAAAAAAACACTCCATTTTTCAAAATCAATATGAGTACAAATACCTGTCAAATTAATGTCATTTATTGCCATAACTTAAATGGATACATTTTCTATCTACTTTATAATTAACTGGTTCAATAGTTATGAAATTTTATTATTAATGTTAACTATTTTAACATTTTAAGATTATCTTATTATAATAATTGATTTAATATAATTAATAAATATATATATATATATTATCAATAGTTAAATATTATTTTAATTATTATTTTTTAATAAAAAAATTAAAAATTCCTTTAAAAAATTTTATTTTGAATTTTTTTTATTCAATTATTTTAAATTCACAATAAATCATCCATTGTTTGTTATTAAATAAAATGAACCTCTAAAACTAAGAAAAAAAAATCAATTTGAGGAATTTATTTAGAATTTATAATGGATAAAAAACTTATTACAATAAACTTTCAACTATTTTTATTTGTTTATTTTTACAGTATTTAAGATTTTTATATAAAACTAATAATTCAAACAAATAGTAATTTCTAATTTTAATTTTTTTTCTTAAATATTTCGGACCACTTCAGGTTATTTATCCAATAATGGATCAATTGTTTTTCTAAAAATCCTAAAATCAATTAATAAGAAAATAGATCAAACATATTAACTTTAATACAATATTCAAAGTTTAATTAAATATGATAAAACTTAATATATATTTAATAATTATTTTGATTATATAAATATATAATAATTGATTAACAATATATACTTTGAATTATAGTTATTGACAGACAAAAAACACGAATTCAAAAATCCCAATTTGGTAATTATAAACTAAATTTCCGGTTTGTATCTTTTTTTCTGTTAAGGATTGTTAAAATATTTATTTCACTTGTTATTATTCATAAGGGACCGATGGCTGAATAAATATTAAAATAAATCAATTAAGATTCTATACAATTAATAGAAAGTATTCACCCGTATTCCCTCTATTGAAAATTCAGTACTTACTTATAACTTTGGTACTACTACAAGTTACACAATTTTGGATTTGATTCTGTGAGTTATACTTAAATATTATAGAATTCGGATAACACAGAATATTATATTAAATTTATATTAAAAAGTAATTCCTTATTTCAAATAAATTAGGCTAAATTTTATATTTATTTATTGTTATTTAAATATATTATGTGGAAGTATAATATTTTCAAAATTTAAAAGATTTATAAGTTGATTAATACTAATTAAAAATTTCTACCAATTTCAAAAAAAAATTAATAGAAAATAAATATTAAAAATTTTGAATTAATATGACTATGAATATGAAAATTATTATGTTTTCAATATAAATATTAATTTATTAATATTAAATAATATTTTGAAAATTTATTTTGAAATAAGATATAAAATTAAATTATATTTTCTGAATATCGTGATTTAAATATTTATATATATAATACTTACTATTATATTTAAGATTTTA
>JNEM01014845.1:0-56053 GCA_000697335.1 Conidiobolus incongruus B7586 | reverse complement strand
GACCGGCAAGCATTTAAATAATCACAATATGTCTGTTTACAGGATTCTAAATAAGCCATCTTGTCGTGCAAGTGCTTCAATGTTTGTTTGATCTTTATGATTTCTTCTTTCCTTTGGGTTCGGCGGCGATGCTTGGTTCGGATATCCACCGCAATGGAACTGATGATCTTTTGATAGTTGTCATTCCTACTGATCCAATTTCCTTGCTCTAACTTCAAACAGTTAGAAAATGCTAATTGCTTCAACTGTACAAAAGTCATAGAGCTCAGATCTAGCAACGGATGAGAGCTGTGCTTAGCATGAATTTGAGCTTCTTTTTCTGCAAGCTGACGGAATCTCTTTTCCTCAACTGGTCCAATAGGCTTCTCCAGTATATCTAATAAACTAGAACCAGATTGCACTTGAATTACGTAACTTATCAATCGTTTGGTTTCAACAAATAAGTGCTTCATTTTGGCTTCAGTCTCTTGCGTATTTGAAAAGCGATTTGTCAAGTATAGAGATATTGGTTTAGAGTTTGATACGGCTTGATCAGCAGAGATAACTGGAACCTCTCCCAAGTCTTTGAGTATGATTAACAAAGGATCATCGGTCTTAGCAACCAAAAAGTCCTTGTTGTCCGCTATCAACCTATGTAGAGAGTATATTTCTTGAGGGGATATATAGATCACAGGCTTACTGGTATTAGCCAAGTCGAGGAATTCGTCAATATTGAAGAAGTGTTCTGGATCAGGCACTTCAGTAACAGCCTGGATATATTTAGCAAACTTTTCGGAGGTATAGGCAACATAATTATTCAAAGGTTGTAAAAACAGGTTATCATCAGTAAACAGTTTGCCCATGGACACTTGATTAAGCATTTTAGCAACCTCAGCTAAGCATCGACGATGGTATGGAGTCACTTCTCGCTCGGTGACATCGAAAGACTCTGGAGCAACAATAGCTGGATTGATATATCTATAGTAGACTAAGTGCCCAACAATTTTTATAATTACCCCTTCATGTTCCTCAGGAAACTTCCTCATCAGGGAATTCTTTAATTCTTTAGCAATATATCGGATTCCATATGGCATCTTATCTAGAGATTGGTAAATTCGATCAATAAACTGATCAGTTATAGATCTCAATTGCTGGAGGTGTTGAATGAGGACAGTTCTAGTTTCTGCATCACTCAAAGCGGTTTCTGGAGTAACATCATAAGGTCTGGCGCTGCGTATACCTGTTCTCATTTCCTCCTGTTTAATCAACTGACGATAAATCAATAGTGGATTGGTCTGCAAATCAATTTCAGGTTCATCAAGTATCTCGTTGATGATAGGCTGAAGCAAATCTCTTAGATATTGACGTTCTTTAGCTCCTCTATTATAATGAACAGCTAATTTGATAAACACTGGATTTCCTCTTAAGAATTCTTCAATCAAGTTAAGACCAGATAATTCGTGGTGAATAGCACTTTGGAACAAATTCAATAGCAAATATTCTTCCCTTGGCTTTTGAGCAAAATTGAACAGAGTTAACACGACCATTTCGAAGAATTTTTGCGAATCGGAATTTCCTTCTGGATTGTACTTAGCTGATCGATTCATTAATGTTAATAATTTGGCAATATATCTTGGTTGTGTTTGAAGTAAATAGAACAGCTGCTGGTAACAATCCAATCGGAATCTATTCTCTCTATCTAAACTCTTCAGAGGTACTCTGGCATTTGATGTGGCTTCTTGTTGATTGGGTTGATTTGTAGGAGCAACGGAATGAATGACTTCTTCAAGAGTGATTCTGTTACGGATCAATAGAGCTATCTTAATATCCAGATCATTAAGAGCAGACTCTGACAAGTAAATCTCTCTTATTTTTTTAATTGCCTCTTGGCGATGTTGCTCAAGTTCCAATTCTTCAACAAAGTCTAAATCGCTCTCTTCTAATAGATGTAAGAAATTTTGCATTGAAGCAACTGGAGGCTCTTGAGTAACACTCGATGGTTGTTGCATTCTTTCTCGATTTGCCCAGTAATCCTCTTGGAATTTAACAATGTGCTCATAATGTCGCTCTGGGAAAGGATAGTTCAAAGGAGATGAAGGAGTGGCAAATTCTAGCTGAGGAATGAAGCTTTCTCTATAGTATTGTCGGATAATATACCCTCTACACATTCCCTGGAGCTGTTCAATTTTATCTGAGAGTTTATTTAGGATACCCAAAGATCTGGCCCATTTTCTTTGAACAGCCACTTTGCGACAAAGTGCTTGGAATCGAATTAATGCATCGAAAAATCCCAGGGTCCTAGCTTTGGCTTCATAAAAGCATGGTACCCATTTCCTTCTGGCTAAAACTTGTCTAGATAAAGCTTGGAACCTTTGGAGAGTGTAAATATCAATGTATGAGATAGTTTCTCTCAAAATCTCGAGTTTTTCTAAAGCAATACAACGAGAAAGAACGCCTCTAATCTGTGCCTGGAGACCAATAATAGATTTAGAATGCCTGATCAGCTCTAAGTTCAACTTTTTAAATTTATTTCTTTGCTGATGGCCACGCACAATGCCTTGGACAATGATGATAAATGGAGTGTAATGCTCCCATATAAACTCCGATTTAGGCTCGCTAGAACCATGAGAAGATCCAGTTGTTTGAGCTAAAGGAATATTATCATCATCAGCTGTGGGTGGATCAGGTAGATCTTTATCATAATCTGTGTCCGAAATATTAAGCACGCTTCGAGACATTGGAGGTCCAACTTGAATTGCAACTGATCTTGTTGATATTGAACGCAACAATCCAGTTTGACTTTCTGTAGAAAGTTGTCGAAACATTGTAATCAATGCAAGTTCTTTGGGGTTGTTATTAGCTGGAGATATTTGTTCATCTTGTGTAGATGGATTGGAAGTTCTGTTCGGTAAGTCAGCTATATTCTCATCCGATTTCTTACTCTTATTGCTATTAGATTGATTAGATTTATCATTGGTACTAGCCAATTCGAAAGTATCAAGATGAGAAGATTCGTCAGATTCATCAGACTCACTATAATCATCCACCAATGGCGAAGTTTGGGGAGGGGTAATGGTAATAGGCCTTGGACTGATTGAAACTTCATGCAATGATGATGAACGCATTGGAGCTTGTGAATCCTTGGGGTTGGACTGGCAGCCCTGAGAATGGGGTTTTCTTTGGATATTAGTGTCATCTTTGAATAATTCATTCAGTTCTTTTTTGGCTGCTGTCGAATCAAGAATCACTTCAGGCTCAACTTGATTGAATTTCTGATGATTATTAGAGTTATTTGATTGTATTGGCTCATCTATCTTATTTGATTCTTGAGCTTGTTTATCTCTTTCTAATAACTCTCCTAGAGATATCTTTGGTTTGGGTCCCAATGGGACTAAATTATTGGATGGATTGTTGGACTCAGAAAGCTGTTGCTCACGGTCGATGATTGCTTTCACTCGATCTGATACGCTAATTCGAACATTTTCTTCACTCTCTTCCTCGTTCTCAGATTCGCACTTTGAATAACTCTGTTTATTCTCTACAATTGATGGTTTCTCAACAGGACAAGTAGAATTGGTTAAAATATTAGATTGAGCCGTTCCATTATGTTCTGGAAGAATAGCTGATGTCATATCCGGTTTATTCCCATTATTGCGAGTATTCATGCTATTCTTTTCTCGTCTCTCTTCAGCCCTACGATCCAAAATATCTCGTACTCTTTGTGTCATTTTAGAAGACTTCCGTTCTAAGGTACCTGTCCCAATATCTTTGAATCCTGGCTTCACTTCTTGTTGCTTTTGTGCGAAATCTAATTCAGGGATTTCAATATTAATATATATTGAGAAATATAATTGGAAAAGCTTACCATCAATTCTTGTGTTTGAAGCGGAATCTTTTTGAGATTCGCTTATTACAGGGTCTATATTAAGCTTTCTCAAGGTAGAGCTTTTAATTTGAGACTCGGTATTCAAATAATCTTGATTATGCTCAGATTTATCAATGAAACTTGGCTCAATTAAAAAGCTATTCAAATTCAACTCAGGATCAGATGGAGATTGGCTGAATTGAGAGATCGCCTGTAAGCAAATCTGTCTTTTTCGCACCATTGATAAATTCTGTTCTAGGATATGGCTCTCGTTTACTTGGCTTGAATCAAGGTAACTATAACTATCGAATTTTTGCAATGGAACCATATGATGATACTCGTCACTATTATCAAAAGGAGGTCGAGAAGCAAATGACAATTGATTATTTTCACTTGAGCATCCAGGTGATGCTAAATTATCCGAAGTATCTGAGTCGCTATTCATCGAAGTAGATGAGAGGCATGGGGATGCTATCTGGTTGCTTGAATGAATACTTCCTTTGCTAATATTGGAAAAGGAGGAAGTTGCAGGAGATTCATACCTTTGACTTCCATGCCTATTCAATATACTAATCAATTTAGACTTTGGAGAAAGTATGGCAGGTCCCAATTGGGGTTTTGGGGTTGGTGAGAGTTTAGGTGATTTAGCTAAACTAGTTGTAGATTTAGAAGACTGTGGAAGAGGGAGAAATGAGCTTGAATCCAGTCCTAATTCTTGATCAGACCCAGTCAGATCTGAAGGGATTAGCTTTCGGTTCTTTTTATTCTTTCCTTTTTCTCCACTGTTATTAAAACGTGGAGGAATTTGACTGGAATAGTGAATCGTCGCATAACTCTTTTTCACTCGAGGATTACGACCAGATTTAGACCGTTTTGTAATTCTAATAGATGCCACTTCCTCTTTGAGAATTCGACTCAAATCACTGCTCACATTAACGAAACATGGTAAAGCGATCCCACTTTTATCCAACTCAGCTTGGGTTAGATTTAATTGATGTTCGCTAAAATCAAGATAGCCAACCAAATTCTTAATATTGGGTGCTAAGCCTTTACGTGAGAGTAAATGGCTAAGAGCATGGATACAATAAATTACTTTGGGAATATTTTTTCTTGCATACAAGTCGGTCAATTCGAACAAGAAATTCTAAATTAACAATAAGTCATTAATTAATAATTATATTATGCCCATATAATACCTGAGGAAGTCCAGTCTTAACAGCTGCTTTAAGGAAATAATGAATATTATCGCTATGACGGAAACTCAATTTCTCATCCTATTAACATTGGCATTAATAATATGTTTTTATAAAAATCATGAGAAAAAATCAATTTAAAGGGTTCTAGAGAAAATAATTCATTACCTCATATATTTTTTTGACAACAGTGGGCTCAAAAGTTTTAGCAAGTTTGGCTAATAATACTCCATTCTGAAGTTTAACTCCCAAATCATCTAATGGCCCTAATTCAACATTCAAACACGACTCAATCCATCTATTCAAACATGATTAATGCTAAATGCAAGAAAAATAATATAAAATCATACTGTTTAGCTTCAGTGACATGACAAAGATATTCATAGGTAAACACTTGATCTCTTTCAATCTCCATCCAATTTTTCATATATGTGCGACTCCCATAATTGCTGTTGGTGTGTATTGAGTTGTTTTGATTAAAAGATTGCTTGGATTTGAGATTCATGGATATTATGGATTCTGATGTTTTATTTGATCTTTGGAATAATAGTGAGCTAGATGATTTTTTCATTATATTCTGGATTATCGGATTGGTTTGATTAGGATTAAGATCCAGTTTAGAATTTGATGGCTCATGCTTCTGCAGTTTGATTCTTCCATGAAACCCAGAGATATCAAATGATGGCTGATTCGAGGTTAACATAATAAGACTGACTAATTATTAAATTCTAGATATTAAAATAAAAGACAATATTAAATTAAAAATAAACCAAATTAAAATGCAAATGCAAATGCAAATAGAGAATAAAATAGAAAACTAAAGGATTGAAAAAGCTTGATTCTGATAAACAATACATATTTATTTGTTGTGAATAATCTTGATTTATTGTTAATGAGTGTGGGGTAATTACAATTTTGACTTGAGTCTGTTTTGGTGTAAAGAATTGGTTTAATAAATTTAATTGCAGTCCAATTCTTAAAATTAAATTGTCTTAATGGCTAGTTTCCTATTATGGGTTAACCTTAATTCAGATATTTAGTTAGAAATATTGATATTGTTGATGATTATTAGTGTTGTGGAGATAGTAATAGATATTGCTATTAATATTAAAATCATTATTTTTAATATTATATTTTGATTCCTCTCATAACTATTTTCTATAATTGAATTCTATATGACTAATTATATCAATCATATCTAATTTTAAATTAATTAAATCATGTTTAAATTTGATTTAGTTATGATAATTGAGATTCGTATCTATCTTCATTGAATTAGCTAATATTTGATAACTTTGTCGAAATTTAAATCATTTCATTCACAAGAACTATACATATAATGAAATTCTTAATAATTATTAAAAAATCAAGTGGTAATAGTATTTTACTTAAAAAAATAGATTGCTTCACACTGGCTAATCAAAAAAACTAATGATAATTTTTAAGATACTGTAATGCTAAGTATATTAATACAGTTCAATATTTAATTTCTATTATTATATTATAATTGTGTTTGAAAAATTTGAGACATATTGAATCAAACAAAATTTGTATTACCAAGTTAATTCTAATGACTATAAATATTAATAGAAATGTAATTGTTTAAATAATTCAATTTTATCCACAATTTAACAAATTTGAGCAAATAGAGTTAATACAAATGAAATGATTATAAAAATATTTACTAATAGACAAATTCATACTTGACTTATTTCAATTATTTAAACTTTGTTGCTTAAATTTATAACTACCAATATTAAATAGTATATATTAACACTATTCAAAAAATGAATCAATATCAAATTTATAAAAATTGCTAAATTTAATTGAGAACAAATTAATAAAAAAACTAATTAGTCAATTGTCTATTATAAATATGGAATTAAAACGAACAAAATAACTAGCTGATATTGTATTTGGTCTATGGTATTAGTCTATATATTAAATAATTTCTACATTTAATTAATGCAATGTTTAAAGATCAGAAAAAAATGATTTAATTTTCTTAGGTCGATTGGCATTTTTCAATTTTTTGTCTTTCTTTTTTCTTTTTCCGTTTTCTTTTTTCTTTTTGGCATTATCGGAATCGCTGTCAGAGTCGAATTCATCATCAGATGGGTCTGAGGTGGCATTATCTGTGTTAGATAAATCATTGATAAAACTGTCCAAATTAGCAGGACTGTCATGATCTTCGTAAGTCTGTTCTCCATTTCCTTCTTCATCCGCTTCACTATCATTTTCAGATTGATGTTGGCCGTCCTCAATAAAGTCATTTTCGTCGTCACTATCATCAGAATCCTCTTGATCTAGCTGTGCTTCAGGAAAATTCAAAGATTGCTTAGATTCATTAGGAAGATTTCCAGTCTCAAACAATTCTTTTGCATCCCAGAAAACCATTGTGCAATCTTGAGAACAGCTAACAACAAACTCATTAAATGGATCACCTTTTACCTTTTCGACTGGCATATCTTTATGACTACCAAGCGTGCCTTTGATTTTATTGGGCAAGATACCAACAACCCGAATATTTCCATCACTGCATCCAGTACATACTGTATCTTCATTGATTTTACAAATAGAATCGATTGATAGTTGATGTCCTTTCATTCTATCTGTCATATCTCCAAAATTACCCCAATCCCATATACTTAAAATTCCTTCTTGAGTGCCAACTAGAACCTTTTTACCATTCTTAATCACACTGATTGATAGTAATTCTTCTTCTTGTTGGTCAGATCTAGCTAAGAGCGCCTTTTTACGAAGATCATATACGGAAAGGTAACCATCACCACCAACAGAGATAAGAGATCTCTTATGATAGACATAAGACATGTCAGTAATGTAATCTTCATGTTCATGAAATTTTGCTACTGAGCTTTTTTCTCTGATATCCCAAAGTTTAACAATTCCATCTTCATCCCCAGTAGCTATTAAATTATGCTCTAAAACACAGAGACTATTTAACCCAACAGAATGACTCTCCTCTTGAACTCGAACTGGTTGAAAGGTTTCTGAATTAAGTCTCACCCAAGAAGCATCCTTATAAATTGCAACAATGTCTACATAGTGGGTTAATATTAAGTATAATATAAATTATAAAACGAATACCTTCTCCGGATAAAGTAAAGCGTACTCCTCGACAAGATTCTTGATTGTTATCCCAAATATTCACTTCCTCTGGAGGATCTTCGAATTCTGAAGTATAAGTATGACTAATAAAAATATAGAGTTAAAACTAATATTATACACTAGTACAACGATAATTAAAATACCCAAAAATTTCCCCAGATACTAAGCTTGAAACGATATATCTTTTATTAGGATGAAAATCAAAATCTAGAATTTGATCTTCAAAATAAATAGTTTTAATATCTTCAGTTTCAGTATCAACATCCGATGGTAGATTATCCATTATTATTTTTGGTTACTATTAAGGCAGTATATTATGATTGAAATTCATTCATTCAGCTCCGTTTGATTTTATACAAAAATACTTTATTTATTGTGGGATTAAAAAATTGCTTTGTAATAGATTTAATTTATTTTTTTTGAGTCAAATATTTAATGTTTTTGCTATTTACATTTGTAATTTTTATTGAAAATTTTTTATAATAATATAAAGTTTCTTATTTAATACTACTTTCTAAAATGAATTACAAGCTATGAATAATGATCATATTATTAATTTATTTAAATGTGGATTGAATGAATATCATTTTAAATTATTAATCTCAAATGTTAAAATAGAGGAGATAATAGATATAATTAATGTGAATAAAAGTAATTTTAATTGGTCTCAATTATTAAAAGAATTTTGAATTCGATTCAATCAATTATATTGAAATTGAGATTGAGACATTTAATGGAAAATTTAAAAAATATATATTATATATAAAAATAGATATTAATATGATAGACATTAATGTTATAACTTTCAAGATTATATAATATATTTTAAACCAAGAAATCGAGAAAACAATCCTAAATGATAATTTGGTTTAGTTCAAAAATGGTAATATCTTATCTAGAATCACACACATAAAGGTATATATAACTAAATATAATTTATTTGGAAATAAATCAATAGAAAATTGTTGAGTTGTTTGCTGTAATGTTTTTTAACGGAATATCGGGTAAAAACAGATCAAAATTATTAATCTAATGTTTGAACTATTAAAGTAAAATATTAATTAAAACTGAATTATATTAAATATTTTGATGAGATCAAATGCTCAAAAATAAATTATTTTATAGCCAATTGAACAGCAAATAGGATGGTTTACGGCGCAGCATGCGTTGCAGGCTCTTGTCTAGTATTTAAGAGAGAGTCTGAATGGATTTTGTTAAGATTGGGTGCACTGGATATGAGATTGGTATGAGACTTAGTTCTGTAAAATAATTGAAGATCGCCTCCAGATTTCCAAATGTAATGCTTAATAGTGGCCAATGTTAAATTGGGATCCAAGATCTAATAAAATTAAGTATATGTATGAGAATGTTAATAATATAATACTTACTTGTTCATTGCATAAAAGCTCTAATTCGTTCTCTACTTTCAATGGTTCCTCTTCTTGTGATGTTTCTTTTCCTTGGCTGGTCTCAGCTTCATTGGTTGGCTTTTTTTCGTTAGGATAAAGAATAAGCCTTAATTTCTCTCGATCCATCTCCAGTTTTTCCCAAATATGCATAAGAAGCTTTCTCACACGAAGTACCCTGTTGGCCAGCAATCTGATGTCGCCATTAGGAATGTTGGGAAGAGGAGAGGTATTGTGAGGCTTAAGCAAAAAACCAATTTTAACTGGATCTTTATGAGGACGAATCCCTTTAGTAATAAAATTGTAAGCCCATTGAGGGATTAAATTATGATATTCGGTCATATCGGATGGCAATCTCTCATAAGTCCCGTTATATTTATCAATTGAATTAGAAGACTCGGGCAACTCTTCTGAAAAGATTATTGGAGTTTGAGGTGGGAGCTGTATCTGAGGTAGTGAAAGCATCAAGTTGCTGGGGATTTTGCCTTTCTCTGATGAGCCATTGTGGTGAATTGAATCTGTTTTTGATTGGTCAGTTTCTTTAGCTGCAGCGGTAGTTTGATTGTTATCCTCTTGCTGACTGGCTGAATTAGCTCCGTTAAAGGGAGCAGTCGATTGAGTAGGACTGTTCACAGAGTAAGCTGTTTGATCATTGGAGCTAGGTGCGCTGGAATCGTTGGTGTTGCTCTGTTTATTATTAAGGTTGCTTTTTTCATTTTCAGGACTTCTATTTATTTTCTTAGTACTAAATTGTCGAAGTTTTCCCATAATACTAGTCGACGAAGGTGAAAGAGAAGGAGGGGGAGGTTGAATAGAGGAGAGGTTTTCAGCATTGGATTGGCTTGGAGAGTTCTTGGATTCCTCCGTTTCAGGTGGAGGAGATGAAGAAGCGGCAACAGCAGTCATATTAGAATAATTAGTGGTATATGCTCTTGTCATTTGAGGCCTTGGTGCAGAAGGGTCAGTTGAAGAATTCTTTTGCGGATTGTTTGTATTATTCAAAGTGGGTTGAGGGGGAACAGGAAGCAATGATTTAGGCTGAGGCGTGATATTTGATAGAGAAACTGAAAATGGACTAGGAGGTTCTTTTTTATCTGGATTAAAAACTGGGAGAGGCGAAGTAACCGATGTATTGGGCATGTTTGATGTATTGATTGATAATCCCAAAGCATTGGTAGTATTTGTAGCTGGTTTATCCTGAGAGTTCAGATTAGGTTCAGAAACTTGAGGTGCGGGCTTTGGTTTATAGTTGCTGAATATAATTCCCAACATCCATTTACCAAGATTCACTCTATAGTCATCAGTGCCTGGGGGGAATTGGTCAAGATCAAGCTCATCCGCATATATTTCAGCATCAAAACAGGTATTTTCGTCAAGATGCACAGTTAAAGCTCCAATTTTGGCATCTACAGAGCACCAATTAGGAACGGAAACCATTGGGTTAAGAGCCTTGAATTTTTCTTCAAAATCAACATTACCAAACACTTCTTTACAGCGACACTATATATAAACATAAGTATAAATTAAAGGTTGTTTAGCTTCAAATTAGCTTACCATGATGATATCCCAGAGGGCAACAATGCCTGCAGAGTCTAGTGTAAGAACATGACGCCTATTACTTAAGATCAAACATCTAGTTAGGCCATTGCCACCTTTTATGACTTCAACAGGTAAATCAGGTATATTGGGTGGTGTGAGACCAGGATTTGGACCTGGGCACCCATTTAAGCTTGGGAATGGAGAGATTTCATCTTGCTTGGGGTCGTGCTTATCAAGAGAAGCAGGTGATGTAATGGAGTGGGGATCACCGTTAGGCTGATTTTCTAAACTGGCATATGTACTGGAATCTAATATGTATTCTTCTGGCTCAATCACTACATCATGCCAGCGGTGAATAGACGATGAGGAAGTGGATGTCCAAATTGATTGATCATTCCAGCCGACAATTGAATTAACTCCGCTCTGTTCTTGGCACACTGGGACTGAATAGATTAAATCTTCGTCTTCGGCGTCAGATTCCTCTGATCTAAAGTAGCTAGAAAAGTCTGGTTGCTGAGTCTTGAATACCATGCCATCTCTTCCGCCTGAATAAAAAACTTTGAGATTAGGATCAGTGGAATATAGATCCCAAACAGAGTCAGAATGATGAGTAAAAGTAGTGACACAGCGTTGATTTTGCAAGGACCATAGCTTAATTGTGGTGTCTGATGAGGCAGACAAGATCCACTGTCCGTCATCACTCATCAACAGAGATCGAATATTATCAGTATGGCCAGTAAAATGGGAGATTGGAGCAGTATTTGAAGCTCTAGGATCCCACAGCCTTAAAATTTTATCTGATGAGCCAGAGCATATCAAACGACCTGAAGGAGAGGAAGTTAAGGAATAAATGGAAGTTTTATTCTGGGGATCTGCGAGACAGGATATTTTTCTGTTTGGAGATTCATGCAAATCCCAAATTTTGATATTTCCATCCAGACCAGCTGATATCAACCAATTTAAGTTGGAGGCTTCTTTGAGGCATTTCACATAATCAGAATGAACCCCAATTAATTCAGTGTTATTCAATTTAGAGTCAATTGTTGAATGAGGCCTCCATAACTTAATAGTGTGATCAGAGGAGCCAGTGATGACTGTATAAAGTAAGGAAAATTAGCATATATAATGTTATAATAGGTTTCAAATGTCAAATATATACCTGATTGACCATTGTTAGTAACTAGTACTGAATGAATCCAATCCGAATGATGAAGTGATGATTTATAATATTCTGTCTTTATATCGTTCTTATCCCCTTTCTAAAACATAAACATAAAAAACAATAAATACTATCAAGAATACTATATACCTCAGTTTTCTTATTACTGTGCTGAAGTTTCCAAGAAATCACACGTCCATCTCTTCCAGCCGAATACAGATATTTATCACCGTCCAGAGCTAAACTATTAATACCTAATAAGTGACCTTTAAAAGGATCAAACTCCTTATAGTCCTTGATATTTGAACTTGCATCTTTCTGGTAAATTCCATCAACATCACTAACAACAAAACTGATTCTTTGTTTTAAGCCCGTTGGCTTGGTCATTTTGAGTATTTATAAGCTAGTTTAGTATATTTTTAATTATTAAACAACGAAATATAGGAATATACTAAAATACAGTTTGATATTAGAGCTGTAAATAATTATTTTTTTTTTAGATTTTGTTTATAGTAGTAAAAATAATATATAAATATATATTGCTGAATTTGATTCAAATTTAAGAAATACATTATTTGAAGATATTAATTTATTATAAATCAATCATATGACATTTCCGATGAATTTACTGGTGTTTGGGACTGGATTTAATAAAGATGAATTGACATGCACTACAACGATACTTATAATTTGGTATATATTTGTCATCTGACAAAGTACAAATTCAGCTTTAATTCAGCTATATTCATCATACTCGTAGTATTAAATATACTGAATAAATATCATTTAAATTAACATTTTAATCAATATTTTCGTACATACATTCAAATATGAGTGATTTTAATTAAAATTGATCTTTTTTTGAATTTGACATATTCATCATATTGGCCTAACTCTTTAATTTTTTAGTTTTAATAGATAGTATATCATCACACAAGTTGTAATATCAGTATTTATATTTAAAAAATATATTTTGATATATAATATCTACTTTTGGATCATGGTTAAAATTGAATTTCATTGTAAATTTTAATATATTTAATTGAATTAAACTCTAATATTTATTAATAAATAGGATCGCCTTAATCAGAATTACTCATATCTGAATATTAAAATAAATGATATATTTTATCTGCAGACTGCATATACAATCAAAATGGTGTTTCTCTATCATTAAATCTATGCAAAAAAATTCCCATTATAATTTATATAAATATGCATATTATGATCAATTTTTATATAATCATTTATTTTGTGTTTGTCTAATTTAATTATAAAAATATCAATATAAATTGGTACTAATTGAAAATTTATGAGTTTGGTTTTAAATGATAGGAATATTTTATAAATATTAAGAATTTCAGTCAAGATAGCAAATATATAATCAAAAATTATATATATAATATGAATAACTAGATTGTCGGCATTAAAATCTAAAAAATTATTAATAATCAATTATTACAAGATATATTTTAATATCAATATTATCTGAATTAAATTCATTTAGTACTAGACTCACGTATTTTATCTGATCAGATAAATTTTATTAGAATTTCTAAATTCTAAATTCTAATACTTTAAAATTCTAACAGAGTCCCATAACTCTAAAATATAATAACTGCAACTAATAAACTGACATATGAATTTGTATGAAAAGTTAATTATATATTTTAATATTCGATCATGTCTTCTAAAGTATTACCAAGACCTTTAAATCTCAAAGTAACAGATTCAAAATCAGTTCCCTTAGGCGAAGCTTATACTACTCTCGAACATTTTCTTTCGAATGAAGTTGCTGTTCATAGTTTACCTAACAATATCAGCCACCAATTGAACCAAGTCTTCAACAGCTTACAAGAGTTGACAAATTCTAACTAAATATAACTCAATCTCTTTATAGAATGTAATTTATCCTTTAATAATAAATTTTTTTAAATAGTAAATAAACCTATATTTATATTTGAGAAAATGATGCAAAGATACTCAATCCCAAAATATAAATAAAGTCATATAAATAATGATAAAATTAATTAAATAAGGAAATAATAAAGCAAAATATATTGTTCGTATTAATTGTATTAGGTTTATTTGGTTAATAATAACGATAATAATAAATATTACCCGTTCATGATAAGATAGAGTATCATTGGCTTTAGTTTTGAATAAAATTCTAACAATAATTATAATACTAAAAATTTGTTCTATTTATAAACTGTAATAATGTTAAAAATGAGTTAATTGGAGGTATCCATACTTTCGGATTCGTTTTTGTCTCCCAATTGAAGAATCTTGACAACTTCTTGCTGGAGCTGCTTGTGAGAAATAGGTAGAAGGTTGAGATTTTGTTGAATATCACGAATATCTTTTTGTCTGTCGAGTTCTTTGTTTCCAGACATGCGATTTTTGAAGAAGGCTCTTTCTCTCTTGCTCTTGATTTCTTGAACTCTCTTCATAGCCTTAATAGTGGTAGACATGAGATCTCTATCATAGCAAACTGGAATATTACGGCGTTTCTCAAATTCAAAAGTAGGATCCTAAATTAATAAAAATTAGTTCACACATTTGTAATATTAAATAAACATAATTACAATAGTCATTTCCTTGCCAGCACTCTTACGGAAAGCCTTGGTCCAGCGAACCTTTCTTGGATTACGCTTTAATTTAAAGTTTCTGTGGCATTTAGAAGCACAAAATCTGAAACATTTACTATCATTTCTAACAAACATCACACCATGACCGGGATAAACATTAGAAGAGCAAAAATAACACTTTTCAATCCTCATATTTTAATATATTTAATAAGTATTATATTAATTATTTTCATTTTCAATACATCAAATTTTAAATTTATAATATCGAATCATAAGTTCAACAAGTTCAGTTTATGGGATTCATTCTAAACAAGTATTGGGTTATTATTTGAGTATCACGGAGTTGAGTGGAATAAATTGTTAGCAAGAAAAGTTGACTTGATTCTAGCACAATAGAATAATTCAACCAAGAATGAATTTAAAAATATTTTTTGCCTCGTCCAGTTTGTAGTTATTGAATGTAATAATTATAAAAATCAATTTATAAAAGAGAAATCATATTAATTTAAATATTTGATCAAAATGACAATTATTAATTTATTAAAATTAAAAACATTGGCTATTTTAATTTAAATATATTATAATTTTTAAATTTCTATATGTTATAAATTATTGAAATTGGGGAGCAGGAAACTGCTTTTGATCATTAAACCATTTTCTAAAGAGAGGGCGAGTAGTATAATCGAGAAGAAGGGTAACTCCCTCATCAATGGGATGAACAATCAAAGGAATAACAGCTAAACCAGCTAAAGTAGGAGACCATAATTTGATCATCTGCCAGGGCAACTTGGGAGATTTGATCTGGGCTTTTTGAATATAGCTACTTTGTAAAAATTGATTGGTGCGTTTTGTTGTTTGATGGATCAATAGAGGAGGGACGAGTAATGATGCTAATGTTTGCCAGATTAATGTATCTCCTACAACACTGGCCATAACCTTGTTCTGGTAATTTCTGCTTAATTCAGAACTGAGTCCTAATTTTTCAGCCAAATCCTTTGCTTTGGTTCTATCTCTATTTCCCTAAACATGAAAGATAAATGATCAATATATAACATTATATATTAAATAATTGTTACCTGGTATCCAGCATCGCCAATGGTATATAGAGCAGCTACACCATAAGTAGCGTTGACTAACCATCTGGGGATCAAAGGTCTAAAAGCTTCACCCAATTCATTAGTATATCCAAGATATCTTAACGGAACTTGGCGGAATGGATTTGGTTCAACCTGGCTGTCTATTTTTTTTATCTGATTTGAACTTAGTTTATTATCCGTCATTTTGTGAGATTATCATAATAATACTTTATGCGATATTGCTCTAATTAAGCTATGAATTCTACCGAATTATTATGGGATATAGCCAAAAATTAACAGCATTAGTTTCAATTGATCACAATAATAACATATATCTAAATTATATCATATTATTAATATTAATTATGTGATTTGGTATTTTTATTTATTATATCTATTATTTTTATAAAGATAAATGCTGAATATTTTTATTTACAAACATTTATACAAGGAAGTGCCATCTTAATTTTTATAGTACCCTCAAAACTATAACATTTCGATATTTTAACTCAACATATCATATTCGATCTCTAGTCACAAAATAATATTTTTATAATTTAAAAAGAATTATATAAATCAAAAATTGTGCTGCATTTTGTTGATAATCAAAGTATATTAATAATATTTAATATCCAATAGCAGCCAGTTTTTCAAAAATTAATTTAAAATAATGAGCATTTGTTTTGTTAATACTAATATAAATAATGCGCCCAATAATCATATTAACTAACTAATGATATTATATAAGAATAATCAAGCATTTAAGCCATGTAGAGAAGTAAAATAACCTACGTACGCATTACGTATCTTTATGAAGATGAAAGGTATATTAGTCCTTATAGTCTAATAAAACCCTATTCTCACTCTTAAACAACCAAATTAATGAGAAAATGATTGATCTTTCTCTCCAATCATTTCAATAATCAAATTTTATTTGGTAATGAACTAAACTATTTTACATTCAATATAAGGGAGATGATTTTCTATAATCAAATATCAAATAAAACCTCAATTATCTTATCATGTTAGTTTCAAATCGAATATTAACCAAACTTTTGAAAAAATTCATTTGGTCTTTTGTATTTTATTTTAATATATCTTATAACGGTTCAATCATTAATTTTGTTTAAATTTCCAGGTTCATCTTATTTTGATATTTACCTTTTTTAAATCGATAGTTTGCATATTTATAAAGCAAATGGCACAATGCCAACATCTGTTTATAATCAAATGTTTAAATACTTTAATAATGGTTAGATAATGATATAATAAGTATATATTTTGTGTTTATAATATCGAATAATATATTCACCGATTCTTAAAATAAATGTAACATTCTTCCAATCAATTGATACATAAAAACCCGAACTGAATGAAAATATTAAATAAAAATTCATTCATTTATTTTGACAGAATGTATTATATTGTATATTGCATGAGAATGATTTCAATAGTTGATTGGCTATCCTCTGCGTCTCACACTCAGCAGATCCGATATTCAATGCAGAGTTAGAACAGGATTATACTTTGATTTATTCAAATCATTTAAATTATTATTTTTTCAAATATTTTCATTTCAATACAAATAATATTATCAGTTCCTAATTAAACTCTGTTATTAAAAATTTCATTTTATATTTTTAATAAGTTCAATGAGATGTAAAATAGTTATTTAGGTTTTATTATTTTCTATTTTATTTAATGATATAAATAATTAATGTTTCTTATAAAATCAATTTAAATCCCATAAATGGAAATCGAATTACAAATTATTTAAGCTTTAATATTAGAGTTTCGTCATTTGAAAATCGAGCAAATGAAAATATGTTAAATCATTAAAATTTACTAAATATTAAACAATACTGTTTTCATAAAGTCAATATAAATATATACATTAATTTACCAAATTAACTTCCTTTTAATACATTTTATAAACTTCATTACAATCATTCCAAATTTCATTTTGCGTTGAATCTTATTTAAACAAGCCGAAATGCATAAATCCTTATTTGAACCTACGTCTAATCCTACTTGTGTACTGTATAACCAGTTTGGAGTGCAGTATATTAAAAACCATCTTAAAGTATGGTGTTTAAATTCCACTCCTTCTAATCCATTTGAAGCTACAATTGATTTCAAGGTATCTTATCAGAGTGAATGTATATCTATTAAAATATTAAATTCATTATTATAGCTACTTGGTTTAAAAATGAATCATTTCGATGTCTATAAACTTGTTGTAAACCATGATGAAAGCAAAATTGCGATAGTCGGAAAATATGAGGTATGGTGGATTAGAGCTCCAACTCCTTCAGACATATTGAAGCCTGACCCTGTTCCTTTGATCAAGTAAATTACATACAAATTTTTTCTTTTATTGGATTTTTTTCTAACAATTGTCAATTTATTATAGAGCATACAGAGTTGGTGAAGAATATTACTCTGATCATGAAGATTCCAAAATTGTTCAAGTTGAATGGCATCCTCTTAGCTTGTATAATGATCACCTGGTCACTTTAACACATGACGGCATTCTAAGAATGTTCAATTTAACTTTAAATAACGATAAACCAGAATTAACTTATGATTTAATTGCTGATGACATGAAGTTGATTGGAAAAAAGCAGAGAAAAGTGAATCTTGGCTTTGGCACAAAAATTTTGGAATCTAAATTTATTGGATTTTGTTTTGGTAAAGGCGATGGATGGGAACAATATACTTTACTATTGTTGACCGTATCAGGGAAGCCTTTCTTAATTTGCCCTTTTCTTCCTAAATTGGCTCGATTGAATCGTGTTGCTTTGGAATCCTTAGCATATGAGTTACAATTATCGGGTGAATACAACCCAGTAATGGACTCATGGCTTAAAGAGCTCCTTATCCAATGCCAGGATAACTTGAAATCTAACACAGATCTTGAAACAAACCCCGATTTAACTGAAGTTAGCGTACATTTACATCATCCTATTTATACAATAGCACCAAAATTACAAGGCCCTATTAAATTTAGTCCTCCTTTAGTTAGTGACAGGCTCAATTTACCTCAAAGCATTCACTGGATCCAAGGTCCTACTGTTGATATTATTGCTATTACTTACTCAAATGCTCGCATCGAAGCATTCTTACCTCTCAAAAGTATCTCCCCTCAATGGATTGAACAAGATTCTTCAAATAATATGGAGCAGTGGCAACTGTGTGGACTTGAAGGATTTAATTTACAAGATCCAGGACAACCTGATAAAGATCAGCCATTAACCACTATACATGTAGAAGATGGATTGGTGTTGAAGCACCAAACTGCTATCTACCATTGGAACGTTGCATCGTGGTTCTGCACATTACAAAGCTGTCTAAAAGGAGAATCTTCAGATACACAAACTGCTTTGACCACCGACTTTATTGCTAACATTACTAATGGAACTCATGGGCTATTTATTTTAAACAATCCTTCTCAATTAAGGATTCATCCATTGGCGCATATTTTAGCCACTCACGACAAACTTTTTTTACTGAACGAAGATGAGCTAATTACATATGAATTTACTCCTAAATCCACTTTAAATTTATGCTCTAACAAATCTAATATCAAGAGCTCTGTTCGTGACGTCAGATCCTACTTGAAATCATCACATCTGCCTCAACAGCCTTTTGTTCCCTCTGAAACCTTCAGCCAAGCTCTCCCTGCATGTCCTAATTTACAAACTTCCCAGACCAATGAATCTTTAATGGCAAGTTTCCAAGCCCATTATGACTCCCTCCTTAAACACTTGATTCAACTTCAGCAAGATCAATTCAATACAACTTATCGCTGGGAATTAATTGATTTAGAATATCGTCGTCAATTAAAGCTGCTAGAATTCGTAAAATCAAACATCATTGAATCAATAATCCAAGCTGATTACAGCAATGAGCTAAACGCCAAAATCCAAAAAGCTAAACAAATGGAACAGTCACTCCGATTAAAAATGGCTTCATGTATTAAGAAGAACGAAGAGCTAATTCTTTTAGAGTCCAAATCTCCTCTTCAGCAATTTGACCACCTTTTGGCCACTTTTAATGCAGATAAAATTGCTATTCAAAACAAGATTGATGACTTTAAGGCTAGATTACAACTGGTTCAGTCCCAACCCAAGGCTACTACGGTATCCAACGAATTCATCAGTAAAATGGAATCAATCAACAATAGTAGATATCTGTTAGAGAGACAGCTATATGCCCAAAATGAGTCTATTGCCAAGACCAAATATAAATTACAACTGACTGCTGAAAAACTTGCTTTATTACAATTAGGAAGAGATGAATCAAAGTAAATATTAAAATTTAGATCACTTTTTCTATAAATTATTATTTTTCATGATGAATTTTTTATTTTAAACAAATAATACTTGATCACTGCATTCGATTGTATTTAGGGTCTCTTTTTATCAAACTCGATTATTAAATCTTAGTAAATTATTATTATTATAATTTTTATAATTCCTATTTTTAATTTGATCAATTTAAAGCATTAAAATTATTTTGTATTTAACTCATTTTACAATAGAGATTTACTCTATTGCCAAATATCTCATTTTTCAAATAACGAAATGTTAATACTAATCAAAGTAATATAAGATTCGGGCTCTTAATGTGGACTTAATTTTTATTTTTTATCTATTAACCATAAAACTATAAATCAAATTAAATCAAATATATTCAATATATTTCTGGGAATTATATAAGTTGTTATATATACTCTATTTCCAAAATTTGATAGATTATATTTAAACTTAATTTTTTTAATAAATTCAAAGTTTCCACCTTATAAAATGTTTTTAAATAGTGTAATCAGGTTAAATGAGTTGAAAAGCAATTTATTTAATATTAAAAAATTATTTTTTATTGAATTCAAAATTTTAAATAAATGAAATTATATTAGTTATAAAAATAAACAATTTTTTATTATTTAAGTGCTTAATGTTAAAATTTGATTCAATGAATGATTACTATTTATTATTTAAATCAACTTGATATGTTTATTTCACTATTGTCACATTCCCACCCAATTATTCCATATACCTATACCTTTTATATCAATTATCCACAATTTACCTCTTATCCTATTTTCCCTTAAATTTATCAATTCTTATCCCAATATACAGTGATAATCACACTTTTCTATCTAAAGAGAATTAGATCAAAGTCCTTATAATTAACCTCTAATAAAAATTCTATATAAACTATATCCTAATCTTATAAGTTATATACACTCAAGCTTAATAAAATTATCCCAGTTTCTAGTACTAGGATGATACAACTATTTAATATTTTTACTTTTCTTTTAAATTATATAATCAAATTTTAAATTTTGTAATATTGATTACTACATGCTATAGTTGATAAAGTTATGAAATTTAATATTAATTCATTATCAAATTTAAAATATATTTGAATGTCCTGTTATACATATTATTATAAAATTATTCTAAATCAAAATATTCAATCCAATTATCACAATAGATATTTTTCAGAACTACTTAAATATAATTGTTGAATTGTTCAATATAAAATAGGATTGATATTTTGGGATTATTTTATATAATGAATATTCATAATATATGTATAATGATGTAGAATTATATTTTTAGTCAGATTAATTATTAATGCTAGTGTTAATAAATATAATAACATTGAATTACAAAATATTATTAGATAATTTGGACAATATATTTTTATTTATCATAAAAGTTATATATTTACTAATTCAATGAAATTATTAAAGATTGTATTTTGTCAAAAACTAAAGGTGATAAATATTAAGAATATTATATAACTAGATTTTATGAAGTTTTTCTATATAATCATATTTTTTAACAATGCCAGTAAATAACAGGTATTTTTACAACTATTACTAGATATTTAGAATATAATGATAATAGATAATTTTGTATTGGAGAATATTAGTAATTCTCATAAATTAATGGAATGATGAATATTGTAGGACTATTCATTATTATGCATGATCAGATTTGGTTATCAAAATAATCAAAATAGAAGAGTTACGAATTACACTTAATGTTGTTCAAATCCGACTCTATAATATTGCTATTCAAGTTCAAAACTTGCAAGAGCTTAATTGTACTAATTGGTGTATGTGACAAATACTCCTATATATCTATTATCAAGATTGGAAATTACTTTATTAATTTTTTATTAGAATTGAAAAGAATACTTAAATTGTTTCATAATATTTAAATGGTGGAATATGCACTAATTTTGTGACAATTGATATAAATGATATTTTCATCTGGTCATGATTTCGAAAAAAAAAACTATTAATGATATAATAAAATTATTTTTATTCTTTAGTTGATGATGCGAATATATATTAGATAATTCTAAATTGTATAAAATTCCTGTGTATTTAATAATTAAAATTAAAATAGAATATGTAATTCAAAAGCACTTAGTAGTATAATTGGTTATTTCAAATCAAAAATCACAATTAACTTTTAAAATCGGTGTGATTTAAATGGGAATTTGCTTAGTTTGATTAAATACATAACAAGTCACATTATACACAAACTAAGAGCCTACTTAAATTCAATTTGATTTCAATATTATTCCTACAAAATTACTAAATTTAATATGCATTTTAATTACATGAATAATGTTACAAATCAGCTATATTTATTTAATAAAAATATAATAAGTAGTTTTAAGGAAATATTCTATACTGAATAGTTAATAATTTTCAATATGTACAAAAACCATAAATTCTGGAAGAGATTTAATAAGGTACTAATATGTAGGTAATTCATCTTACATCATTATCATCAATTCAATTAATCAATCAATATAAATATAATTCAATAAATCAAAATAATAAATTGGAAGTTATAAATTCATCATATGAATAGTAAACAAATAATAATAAATATATAATGAATAAATAAAATTCAAAAATAGTAAATTTTAATAAATAATTTATATTAAATAATTTATTGATGTACAGGAGTAAAAAATAATACAATTAATAAGAGATTAGATAATTTAGGGTCTGGTAGGAGTTGCTGCCCTTTGGAAAATGTCCAAATCCAGTTTAATTTGGTCCACTGCATCTTCAACTGTGAGATGCACGAATTTACTGGGCCCTTGACTGACAAGAGGAGTATTTTCGGGATATTCAAAGTTAATTGGCAAAATAGGGGCAATGGGGTATGTAATCTTGGACAATTCAAGTACACGCTGAACGTCTCTGTGAAGAGTAACGAAATGAAATTCAAATTGTGAAGTTTCTTCATAGGTAATTGATGAGCTTGGTGATTCAATGCGGTGCTCAAAGTCTTCTGTAATCTTATCAGCCTCAGCTTTGGACTCTTCTTCTTTGCTAAACTCGATTTTAGCTGGATCGAGTCTGATGGCGGTAGGTGAGTTTTTATCAACACCAGCATACTTGGAGAGCATATCTCTCAAGTCAAAGAGACCTTGGAGACCTGAAGAGTCAATTTGATTTACAGCACTAAAGTCGAAAACAACAGCTTTAAGCAATGGAAGTGAAGAGGAATCAACAGGAGGTCTTCCTTCCAACTTAGCCCTCTTTGCTCTTAATTTTTCACCTCTGGCTTCCAAGTCATCTGACCATAATTTGTCATGAACTGGAAGAGGAATAGCCCCGGATCGAGTTTCGATTAAAACTTTATCAATGACAGTATCTCTGAAGTAATCGACGTTGGGGAAAATGAGAGATTCTTGAGGCTTAATAATAATCACGCCAGGAACAGCTGTTTCAGTTTTATGATCGGTATGGGCAGTATCAACATAAACATCAGGTCTGTCAACCAAACTCTTCAAAGTATAAAGCTGAGGACGAGCCAATCTCAAGATCAAATTCAAGAAGCTGAGTGCAACAGCAGCTGCAATGCCGGCTTCTGAACCGGCAAAGAAAGTAACTAGGATACCAACAATACAAACCAAGAAGTCAATGGGCTGAACTTTGTAAAGATTAATTAAAGTCTCCTTATCCGTGATCAGGCTAGAGGCGGAAGTAATAATAATAGCAGAGAGTACTGGGTTGGGAATATAATAAAAAGCGGGAGTTAAAAATCCAAGAGCCATTAAAACTAAAGCACCAGTCCACATACCAGCAAATGGAGTACGTACACCTGATTTAGCTTTGACGGCTGATCTGGAGAAGGATCCAGTAGCGGGATAAGCAGAGAAGAAGGTAGCAACTAAGTTAGTGGCTCCAAGAGCGAACATTTCCTGAGAGGAATTGATTTGATAGCCACTTTGACGAGCAAAAGCCTTACATAAAGCGACGTGCTCTAAAATACATACAACAGTAGTTGGTAATAGTTGGACACCAATAGCATTCCAGAGATTAATATCAATAGGAGGAGAAGCTAGTTTAAATCCTTGGGGTACAGTTTTAACAATTTTGAGACCAAACTTGGGATTGCCTAAGAAGATGAGATAGGCAATCAAAGTGAAAAGGATTACAGTGATGGCATTGGAAGAAATCTGGAGCAAATGAGCCCAGGCAAATCTTCTCGAAAGTCTCTTGGAAACAAAAGAGATCAACAAAAGGAAAATAAGAGCAGCTAGCCCAAACACCAAATCTATCCAGTTCAACTTTGGAATGTTCACGAAAATATTACGGATAATGATATGGGTGACATCATTAGAAGAAACATTTGGAATACCAAGCAGTGTAGCAACCTGTGTTAGCAAGATAGTAAAGGCAGAACCCGTTGTAAAGCCAATAATAACAGGATTAGGAATCAAATCCATCACAATACCCAATCTGAAAATACCCAGGAAGAGTGTTATTAAAGAAGACATGAAGGTGAGAGCAAGAGCAACTTGTTCGTTGGTGAAATCAGAGCGTTTGGTAACATCATGTACAACTGTACCAACCATCAAACTAAGCACAGCAGTAGGCCCAACAGAAATTTCTCTACTTGTACCAAAAGCAGCGTAAAGCATGACACCAACGAAACCAGTGTATAAGCCGTACTCTACTGGCAATCCAGCCAACTTGGCATAAGCCAAAGACTGTGGCACAACCATAGCGCCAACTGTCAAACCAGCAATTGCATCACCAACGAACCATCTGCGATTGTACTTTGGAAACCATTTGAGAGAAGGAAGGAAGCTTGAAAAATATTCAGGAGCCTCGTTGCGAATGGTAGTTGCAAGTGATCTAGCGGTTTGTTTAAGTTGAGAGGGCTTTAAAGGATTAATGTAATCCTCATCGTTATGATATGGTGAATGATCCACTTTAGGCGAGCTTACAGTCATAGTATTGGGTTAAATCAATGATATTAAATGGAAAAGATATAGATGTAAATAAATAAGGTAAATATACACTATTCCAATCAACTAGAGAATTGCTTAGTTAGATTGAATAACTAAATATTGAATCTAGGAACTGTCATCAATATATATGTAAACCTAAAAGGGTCTTAACAATTCTCACGTCAGCATCTCAGAATATTATAAATCAAGATCACACTTTCTTCCTGATTGAACTACAATTATTTAATCACTCCCCAAATTGGATTTCTCTATCACATTTCGTTAATTTAGCATAAAATTGCGTGCTTATTCTTTTCTTTTATCAATTCATGAATTGTGATTTGTTAATTTAAAGTTGATATATTAATATTTTATTTTTACAAGCCTTGATCATAATTTCTAAAACCACATTTATTGAATCCAATATAATTCTTAAACTAAGGCTATGGACAATACCTAATAATTGCGATTGCTATAATCAATAAACCTAATATTATGAGGATGGCTCAACGAATTCGCTGAATTGGGAAGAGATGTATCCAATATTATGTTGTATTCTATTGTTTACACATTCAATTAATATCACTATTCATCCATTATTCCCTTATTATTTTTAAATCAATATATGAATGTTGAGCTATTTAATATCAATATGATCCATTATTCATACAATTGACTTAAGTTTCATTTGAATAACTGAATTCACATGTTTTGAACACAAGGTTTAAATTTCAGAAGTTCAGATTTTCAACAGCAATTTAACCCTAATCTAATGCTATGTTTACCAAAAATCCAATATCATTCTAATTATATTTATGCAGAAGATCAATCATTCATTTCTGAATTAAATATCAACATATTTAACTAAATATTCACCTTTTTCACTTGATTTATCTCTATTTTGATTATTATGTACACATATCAATTAATTTCTCTTTATTATCTTCTATTTGATCTATTTAATATTTATGATAAGATCAAAACAAGCTAATATAATATCAATGTCACCATCAAGTACTTGCCTAATTTGATAATCCACAAACAGGCAAGATGGGAATTTATTAAATTAAATTCGCATTTATAACTTAAAATTTTTAATATCCCAATATTTTCCATTCTCATTAATAGAGTTTAATTAATGTGACTGATGAGTTGGGAAGTATAGATCTCGCATTTCAACCATTATATCTTTTATTAGCTTACACTATTCTCAAGTTCATTAAACTTATAATCATTGTATAAATACCTTATATCATTAATTATTATGAATATATTTTGAGATTAAGAATTATTCAAATGGTTATGAGTTTTATTTAACAAAAATCCTATTTTTTTTTGTGTTAAAATATTTCTATATTAAGAAAATTTTTAACTTGATTGAAAATATTAATACTTGTCTCAATTATTTAAAAAAAAAATAATAAATAGAAAATATATTTGCGGATTATACTTATTTTAATATAGATATCAAAATTGACTGTTACTCACCAAAATTAGTAATTTTCATATTCAAATTAGTTAACAATAAATTGGAAAAATGTTGAGTAATTCTTATCAAATATTTAGATATTTGATTGGATATAATTTCCTTACATGTTGTTATGATCCGCTTAATATATTTTCCTCTCCAATACAATTGGGAATCCTGATAACTTAAAATCTTTCGTATAGTTTTTTAATTGAATATAATATTGCTTTTAATATAATTTCAAGTAAACAAATTTATGATATTAAAATGTAATAATATATCGATTGAATATTGTGTAATTTTCATATATGTACTTACCACTAGATTCTACTAGGATATATAAGTACTTTATTCATTAATCTAAATTTTATATAATACATAGTTTTCTTAAAAGTATTAAAATTAATTAATCACATGCTGACAGAATCTCCATTATATTAATCATTGACACGTTACAGCCAAAAGAATGTGATCTTTGTGTGGATATTAATCATATAGTTTATACGTATTCTCAATTTAATATTAAATTCAAAAAGGTTAAAATGACCCCATTTTTGAAATAACCGATACTATAAAAAACTATTATGACACTTGGCACTCTTTTATAATACCATTTTATGATATTAATCAAATTTAATATAAAATAGATGTTATAAATTGTATTTTTAATATATTAAATCATATTTAAGATTAAATCAGGACCAAAATGATAACCTTATTTAAAATTAAGAATAATAAATGCAATCAATATAAAAACATCAACACTTAAGAGTTTTATATCAATTTGAAAATTGAAAATATGGGCTGATTTTATAAAAGAATTAATATAATCAACTATTAAACAATTCAAATCCAATTTATTATTTTTTTTTTTTGAAAATTCAAAGTTTATATAAATTTGAAGCTTGAGAAAATAATCCAAAGACAAATTACACTGAATTTTTGCTTGAAATGTAAGTTGACAATTTACTATTTTCAAATTTAATTAAATTAATCTTAATAAATATAAAATTCAATATAATATACACTATAATAGTAAAATTCCAATTCCAATAGCTGTTATCAATGGAATATAAATTCAATGATTTTAACTTTAATGATGTAAATATTTTGAAAATAATATCAATTGTTTACTTTATGAAATTTGAATATCTATTTCATTCTAGTTAATTAATATTAAATTATAAATGTGTATATAGGATATCAAACATTTTAAAGTTGTAATTATTTTTATTTTAAATATTAAAAAACTATATAAATATTTCAATTTAAAAAAATTAATGTTCATATTTGATTAAAAAATTTTCATACATAAATTAATGCAAAATAATAATTTTGTTTCGGAGAAATTTTGTGATTATATTAATTTATCTCTAACTTTATTATGAATAAAAGATTAATGACCATGAAAATAAAAAACTTGATTTATTATTTTGACCAAATATTTTGGGATTTAAAAAATTATAAGTTTAAAAGGATTTTCATTACACTAATTATTTCAAAGTTTATATAATTTTGATCATTCATATATTTCCTTAAATAGAAACTGGCTTCATTTTGCAAGTCCATAGTTAAATATTTATTTTTTCAGGTAGATAGTATTTGTTTATATAAATAGAGTATTATTTACTATTAATTTATAATCAATTTTATCCTAATTCTTAAAAACAATATTATTCAATATTAATAATATACAAAGTTAAAAATTACACTAATTAAATATTTAATAGTATTTTATGATTTTAATAATTAGATAACCATCCTAACATAATATATATTTTTTTAACTTTAATTATAAAATAAATATTTGAATATAAAAAATAATTAGTTTTATACTTTTCTAATTTATATGAATTATTAAATAACTAATAATTATATAATACTATAAATTAAAAATATAAATATTAATTAATATTTAATATTAATAATAGTTAAAAATATAAGGATTTATATTTAATGAAATTTTTTATATAATAAGATATATTTCTTATATAAATAATTTAATAGCTGATCCAACTTTATTTTATTAAATTAATTTACTAAAATATAGCTTATTATGAATATAATTTAAAAATTCCAGTTTTTATAATTTCTAAAAACCTAATAATTAATTATTATCAAATAATACTCACAAATTTATTACCCAAAAATCCAATCTTTATAAATATATATTTTTATTATATTAAAGTTAGGATAGTAAATATATATTAACTTTCTTTCATTCATTTATTATATATTAACTAAAATACTCTTTCAAAATAATAAATTTTTATATATTAAATTCAATATATTAAAATAAAATAGAAAAAATTATATTTTGTAAAAGTTTTAAAATCTAATATTAACAGCTAAAAACTTGATTAATATTAACCCTAACTTATGATAAACATGCTAAACATTTACTTATAATATATAAATCACATTTTCAAAATATGGTATAATTATATATTTTCAATCATTTAAGTATTAAAAAAACTAAGATTATAATAATACAAAATATTCTTTTATAATTTACAATTATATTGCTTTGAATTCAAATTTTATTGCTAATATCCTAAATAAATTAATAACAAAACAAGGATTATTATTGAAAAGTAATAAATTTTATTGAATTTAAAATTGAATATTAAGTTTAAATTTTTTTAAAAATTTAATTAATAATATAAGTTAATTAAATTTTAATTTTGAATTTTTCTTTTTTAATAAAAATATATTAATTTTTATAAAAAATGTTTTCAAAAATATTAAAACCAATATAAATAAGATATATAATAAATTTAAATTATATATCTTATCTTAACTTTATGTTAAAATTTTCAAAATATTTAATAAACTTTGAATGTTATTTATAAAAATAAATAATTTCATGAATTATTATATCATATCATAAAGAGTTTCCTAAAATCAGTATTAATTTTATAAATCAAAATTATAATCAAATAATAAATAATTAAATTTGGACAAGAATTATGAATAATATAGTATATATTACTTGGGTTTTAATTAAATAAGTTTAGTTTATATAAAAATAGTCAGATTTGAAATTATATTAAATTTAATATATAATTTATTAATTTATATTACCAAAAAAATTTACTTATTTTCTTAAATAATACTTAATTAAATATATTTTTTTTAATTATTTACATTATATTTTTAAAAACAAATCATACTTTATTTTCAATTCATATAAAGTTTATCATTTTAATTTATCACAAAGCATACCTAAAGCATAATAATTTTAAATTTCTATTAAAAATATTAGGAAAAATTATTTTTTTTATTTTGTCAAATTGAAGAGAATATATATATAATGGTATATAAGTGGTATAATGTAAATTATTGATATATTCCAATATTTCATGTATAATATTATTATGTACCAAGTAAGAAAAGTTAAATAATCATATAATTTATTTTTTTATATTATATTAATTAACCAATTTCAAACAGTAAATATTGTTTTAAAATTATTTAAAGGACTGAATAAAAACAAATGGTTTGAAAAGTTGGGAGGTATATGATCAAGTAGTATATAAAATATGGTAATTATTAATTGATAATCTATAGCACGTTTCTAATTATTCATTTTTATTAATATCATTTGAGATGATATATATATATATATTGAAGTTAAAAAATTTATATAGAATAAACTTCAATTGAAATTTTGGCGATTAATGAAATATTTATAACTTCAGGCTCTGATTGTTATTTTGAGTATTAATTATTTAATCTTATAATTAGTGAAATTAATTATTAAAATTGCAGTATATTATATATTGATATGATATTTTATTAATAGTTGAATAAATACATATTAATAATCACTGATTCATCTCTTCTTCTGTTATGGGTTCATGGATCTAAAATAATAAAATGAATACGCATATTTATAATAATATATTAAAAATCAATTACCAGATGGCTGATTTGAAGCCAATCATTAAGGCCCATTAATGTATTATCAAGTGTTGAAGTTGGTACAAAATCGTGTTCCCAAATGTCAATTGAATGAAATTGGTGTTCATCTGAATTTAATGGCTGTAAATAAGCGTCATTATTCAATTGTATCATAGATCTTGGAGTATTTGAAAATGTTCTAGAGTGATTCATTTTATATATATTTCCTAATATTAAAATATAGTTAATAAACTTACAGTATGGCAATTATATATACCTGTATAGCTATATTCATCAGTGTTTAAATTTATATTTACAGCTCTTATTTCTCTCCCTCTGAAAAAAGCAATCCTAAATAATCAATAAATTAATTGACAAATCAAAGATAATATAATATTAAATACTTTTGACCATCTTTTAATACATTTTTTTCATTATAATTTTTATATAAAGTCAAATTATCTTGATTTAAATGCTCTGGAATAATTTCGTTTAATTCTGCTCTATTATTGTATTCAATAATTGGAAATAAATCAGTATTACACTCTCCATTAAATTCTATTTCAAATGGAAAATTATTTGCTATGAGTTGGGTATTGTCTTTATTCATTTTAATTGATATTTTTTTAATTGACACGAATTTTGTAATATTTAAATTGAAACTTACACAAATTAATAGTTATGGGATCTGGAGTCAAATTTTATTTTTTAATTCACTCATCGTATTTAAAGAGATTTTTTATTTATATTTTAATTTATTTTGCAATAGGTGTTAATTGATTAACTTTATTCAAGGATTTATCGAAAAAAAATGTTTTTTTTTCATATTTTAATTTTCACAATTATTTTAAATTATTTATCTTTTAAGTAGATTAATAAATAATTTGAAAATGATTTCAATTTTCATTATATAAAAAAATTAAATATTTTTAACTAAATATATGATATAAAACTATAATACAAAGTAATATTCAAATATATTCAAATTCATAATTAATCTTTTTCAATTACCATTATTCAAGTTTAAAGCTTGAATCATTATTGATCAGATTCGTGAATAAATTAATGAATTAAAAAACATTATTAGCTAATAATTCCTAAAAAGGATATTGTCCTACATTCTTATCTGCTTAATTATTTGACCATTTAGAAATAATATAATTATCTATTTACAAATTGTTAATCATTTCTTATGAAAATGATGCCATGTTTTTATCCTAATATCTCCCATTATGTGAATATCACTAAAAACTGCAATATTACCTAACGATGGGAAAGTATCTAAACTGCTTGATTCAATACTTCTTCCCGAATTCCACAGTTCCTTTATTATTTTTTGCATCTTTTGCAGAATTTTTTATTAGATTATAAATGGCAATATATTTATGGATAAGCTGATATATATAAATATTTTCACATTTTATTAATTGAATTTAACCGAATTAATTATTTAAAACATTAAAACTTGATAAGTATATTTTTTTATTATTTTGTAAATATATTGACATATAAAATATATTTCTCACTAGATTGAGTTTGCTTTAAAAGTATGATAATATTTTCTATCCCGAAATACTGTTTGGTGTGAAGTTATTATGAGAAAAGTATGTATTGTATTTATTTGGTGTTTTTGAAATTTCTAAATTCCAGTTCAAAAAACGTTAATAAAAAAATTGAAGTCAAACAATTTAAGTGTATATTTCACCAATAGAATAGATTTATTATAATATATATTGAAAATTTTTTTCAATTTGAATTTATATTCAAAGTCAAATGATAACTCACTATGTAATCCAAAATTATATATATATTATCATTATTATTAATATGACATATTACTAGTAACCTAATTATATACAAAATACAATTATTAAAATTGAGTCAATAATGAAATTTGTTTCAAATTTAAGTTTATTTAAATTTACTAATGTGATTCGTACATAACTAAAATACTCTGGACGCATTTTACTTGAAACTTTTATATGATTATGATATAAATATTAAAATTTTTTGAAATAGTTTATAATATAATGCAATCCAAATTTCTTTTTAAAAATAATAAAATAATTATATTATAATGGATGAATTCTAAAGTATTATAAAAATAATGAGTGAATTTTTAATCAAATTTAATATAGAATTTTTACATCCTTTGAAAAAATCAGAAGTATTTCATAAATCAAGTCAAAACATTATAATCATCTTTTTAACCATTGAAAATAGTATTTGCACTACTAAATCAAAGTTATATTATTTAATGAACTATTTTTTTTATTTTGGTATTGAAGTTAGAGAAAACTATTGATTAAACTTAATATACTATTACTTAACTTAAGTCTATTATATTTGATAGATAAATTTCTTTTTAAAACTATTACAAATTATAATTTATAAAATATTTAAAATCCTAATTAATATATTTATATATCAGATATTAAAATCATATCATCTGATAATTTATATCAAATATAACTTATTAATAATTGTTTTTTTGAATATAATTCAGATATAATAATTTAATTTTTATCATAAAATCAATGTTAATTTATTTTTTATAAAAGAAAATTTCTATAGATAATAAATTAAGAAATTATTAATATAATTACATACATAAATATATTAGGTCATTATTGATTATAAACTATATTCTTAATACTATAAAATATTCAAACATATTATTAATAAATCAGATTAATATTATTGATAAAATAACCTTTCAAATTTATTGACTTTAATAATAAAAATTACAAATTAAATTTTTTCTAATATATATTTCTTAATATAGCATCTATATATTTTATTTATTCTTAAATTCTATATAACTTAATAAATCAATAAATACTTTGCATATTATTATGAAATATAATTCCAATTTAAGCAAAATAATTATATTTAAATCAATTAAAATTAATTATTTAATTATTAAATTTAAAGTAAAATTTTGATTAAAAAGAAAAGACTTAGAATAAGAATTTAAATTAATTTTGATCAATTATAGAGTGCTAATTCTATTGATATATATCATATAAATCAAATATATTAATATAATTATCTGAAAGTAACTAAAAATACAAATTTTTACTATTGTTTTATTTTATAATAATTAGTTTTATTGAATGATAAAAATAACATAAAATTGTTAAAATTAAGTAAAAATTGGAAAATATAATAAAAAATTATATATTTTTTGAGATTATTAGCATACAACGGAGGTTAAGCTATAGAATAAAATATATAAAATAAAGTATTAAAATCTATAACTTTTCTTATATATTCCAGTTTCATTTATTAATTTAATAAATATTTTAGCCTATATGACATTTTAATATTAATAATGATTATTAATAAAAAGAATATTAATTTATTAATTTAATATAAACTAACTATTATAGTAAAATTATTTAGGAAAATATTAATTTAAAGAAACAATATAATTTTGATTAATAATTAGTACTAGTAATTTCAATACTCTATTTATTTAATTTTTTAATAAATTCTAGTTTTAAAAAATTACAATTTTTTAATTTAATTATTAATGATTTTTTTATAGATTTTTAATAAATAAATTTTAAATTTTTATATTCACCTAAGTTGACTTTTTAGTAACATGAAAATTCTGATATTAACTAATTTACTATAAATATTTTCAAAGAAATTTATTTGATTTAAAATATATTAAGCCATTATACTTATATATTCAGATAGTTAATAATATTTTATATCCTGATATTTAATAATTTCAAAATCTATATTTTTTATATTAATTAATTAATAAATTTTTGATATGATAGAATTTAAAATTAATTATATCTAGCTTTTAAGAAGCAAAAAAATTTAATATAATAATAGTTATAAGAATTATAAAATATTATTTAAGATTTTAATTAATATTAATATAATAAATATATAAATTATTCTATATGATTTAATTGATTAAAAAAATTTTGAATAGCTTAAATATATAGATTATAGAATAATTAGAGACTTGATAATTTTTCAAATTTATTGATTCTATAATTGCCTCACTTAACATGTTTTATTGTTTAATTGTATATATTTGTTATTTTTCAGAATTGAATTATAATAACCATAAATTAACTAGATAATTATATATGAAATCAAATGCAACCATTTATTGATATTGAATATAATATTAAATTCTGTCAAATTCAAGATATTTTGTTTTTATTCAATATATTTAAGCATCATAGAATTATGAAAAAATTTTCAACTACATACCTAAATTCAATAATGAAAACATATATATTATGAAATATTATCAAATTAATATAGTTATTAGAATATTTATAAACATATATTAGTTAAAAGAAATTAAGATTTTTTCTATTAAATTTATATTGATCAAACAGATTTTGTTTATATCAATAAATTGAGTGAATCTTTAAAATTAATATTAAATATCAAAATAGATCATAAATAGTGATGGAAAATTATATATATTTCAAGTGGCTTCAATAAATTATAATCCAATTCAATTAGAAAATTTGATAATGTTGAAATAAAATCCAATCAAATTAACATTATATTGTCAACTTGTAGTTATATTACTATGAATCTGAAATTTGGGATATTATATTAACAATACTTTTATCCAAGATCATAGATAATATCCACTCAATTCCCAATATTCTTGAATAATTTAAAATACTTGAATTTTAATTCATTAGCACCAATCTTTCATAATCTTTATTGAATATAATTGCTCAAAATTAAACCAATGAATTAAGTTTAAAGATGAGTATCAAAGAAATCTTGAATAAGTTTCTTTAATTATGGTTTTACAGAGTATAATAAGTATAATTCGAAGATTGAAAATATATAAATATAATCAAATCACCTTTAAAAATAAAATTCAAAAATTACTGAACAACCCATAATAAAAATTAAAGGCCTTCAAGTATAAATTTTGTCAACATTGGATTGTAAGGAATTTCTATACCTCCTTGTTTAATATTAAATTATTCAGTCAAATAATGAAACAAAATAATTTTCAAAATGGTATTAAATTAAATAGTGGTAAATATTATCGCAATTTATAGCACAATATTAAGTATAATAAAATTTGCATAGATAAAAAGAGAGATTTAAATGAAATAAGTGAAAAATATATAGAAAATGCTGGGTTTGAAACCAATTTTCCATACTTAAATTCGCAACAGATAAAAAAGAAAAGATTAGATGTATCTATTAATAACTGGAAACAGCTTGGTTCGAGAGTTGATAGTTTGACTAGGTACGGTTTAACTCGTTTGGAATCTTATTTACAAATTAACAAAGAAGAAAACGATCCCAATGTCCTCTATCACTATTTTAACGATCCAAAAAATCCTATTAAATCCGAAACTGAGGCAATTTCAAAATTGAGTCGTCATTTCAGTTCTAAATTCGAATCTTATTCTAGGTTAAGATATAATAATATTCAAGCTTACCTCAATTTCATCAACTCTAAATTCCAAGAATCCAATACTCAGGTCTCTGAGGATGCCAATCAATCTAATCCAACTTCAGAAGAAGAACCACATACCGAATACTATTCTGAAAACATCTCTGATACTAAACAAACCTCAGAAGCAGAAATTATTTTGTCTTCTGGAGACGAACAACCTGACCAAATTCAAGCCAAAGAAAACGACTATTATAATACTGATGTCGATGCACACAATACTTCTTTTGAAACCAATGAACAATATTATTCATTTGCTACGCCTCAGAGTGATAATATTTATCAAAACCAGCCACCCCAGTTAAATAATTATAACTACGAAGATGATGGAACGATGCTTGCACTTTCACAGTTGGTCCAAGGATACAGTGATGATGATGATGATGAAAATAAAATAGGCTATGACCAAATTGGAAGACCTATTCTTAGTACAGATGAACTAGGTAATAATAGCCATCATAATGACAATAATGAGAATAGTGATCCAGAAGAACAAAGTGATTACAACTCTCAAGAAACTGGCGAATCACCTTCTGGCCTGAGTGACAATGTTATCGAACTTAGCAGTGATTCTACAAATATCTCAAATGAAGATTCTGGTGATAGTGATGAAGGAGAAGCAGGCGAGTTTGAAAATGATGATAACTCTTCAAATGTTGATGATAATTACAATGAGATTAAAAATGATGACGATGATATTAATGGAGTTGAAGAATATGAATTTGTCACAACTGAAAGTGAATAGCTACTGGCTCAGCAAATTTATCTCTTTAAAGTAATCTAAACTTAATTGTACAAAAATTTTTTCAATAAATACTAAAAAACTATATAGGCTATGTAAAAAAATAGCGAGCATTTTTTGTTCAGATATTTAATTGAATAAGATGATTATTATAATGATGAATTTTTTCCAAATGTTTTTGATAATGGAAATCATTTAATATTTTTCAAGTCAATAATATTGTTAACAATTCAATATTTAAGCTTTATATTTTTAAGTAGTAAAACAAATATCTGAATATATATATATATAACATTTAATAAACCTTGAATTTATTCTGATTTTGTAGATCAAGTTTAAAATGAAATCAAACTAAGGGAGAGAAATTATTTTATCAAAATTTAAATAATTATATACAATATTATATATTGAATTTATATTGAATTTTAAAAATTTTATTTAACAGGTTATACCTATATTGAGTAATTATTAATATTGTTTTATTTGAATAATATAATCATTGCCAATTATAAAATTCGTATCCCAATATTGTAATTAAAATTTAGCTAATATCAATGAGGTATTGTCCTATTATTAATAATTGAATTAAAATATATTTTATAAAGAACTGAAAAACATCAATTTTGATATTCATCATTAAAAAGAAACAACAATCATATTTAGGTGGTTTATTTTGATTATTTAATTAATTGTGGTATGATTAAAAGCTGTGAGTAAAAAAGTACTCGTTATTTTTGTAGCCTGCACAGCTGTTTCGATATATATTTTTGTTTTGTCACATTCTCTAAACTACAGTCACATGCTTGCAAAGTTTAATTATAAATTCTATGTGATTAACATTAATGTTGTCAAATGGAAATTTCTTTATTAGTTATCAAAAGAATAAGTGGTAAAAATAATAATTTTTTAATTTTGTGTTATTTGATTATATTTTGTATACATCTATTTTCTCATTATATAAAATAATACTCATTGTTTATCAAAATATGAGTATATATTTTCAACTAAATAAAATAACTGATCAAGGAAATAGAAATCAAATTTAATCTAATATTGCTATAATTATATTAACAATATTTATTTTTATAGTATTTTGATGTTAAATATAATGAGTAAAAATCACAATATAAGTCTATTACAAGTTGACCATATATAAACAAAATAATCAGCATTTACATAAACCCATAATAATTGTTATAAGTTGATTTTTTAATTCAAATCAAAAAATGTATTAAGAGAATTAGAATTAAAATTAAAATTAAAAATATTTAGAACTTAAATTGATTCGAAATTATTTATTTTATTATTTAATATTTATGAGATTTTATACTCAATAAAAATCAGTTATTCGAGTATTTATTATTGCAATACAAATAATGAAATTAATACTTTAAAAAACATATATGTATCGATAAATATTTTTATAATTTTGAGTTATAGTAATTAACAAATAAAAATATTGCTATGTATTATTTCACTTTATACAGAAATACTTTCATCATCTATCATATGCAAATCAAATATCATAATTACCAATTAAATTCAAAATTACATATAAAATCCCACAAAATTCTTACAATTTCATAATAAAATAATTACAACTCACTCTATCAATTGACATCATCATTTTATATATTTACACCGGTCATAAACTTCATTCATCACTCACTAATAATCAAATATTATACCAAATCACAATGTCTCAATTTTCTGACACCAATTTAGACCCAGGAACTCCATCTAGTCTTCATTCTAATTATACATTAAGTCAGCAATTACTTCCGCAATTTCAGTACATGTTCGAATTACTCGACAAATTCTTTAAAGCTTTTTTTCAACAATTCCCTCCAAATATATTATATTCAGGAAACATTGGAATGAATTTTTCTTATGAATTTATTCGCGAACTTAGTTTAAAAATGAAAAATCACATTGTCGAAAATTCAGGTACCGAATATTACAATAATAATTTGTCTAGTTTTCAAAAGGCATTAGAAGCAAATTTTTTTAACTGGCTGTATAAAATTTCTATTACTCCTCCTAACGATGCTATATCTTTTCCCATTGACTTATTCTATTTTAACCACTGGTGTCAAGAAAATCCTATCATAGGTATTTATTCAGATTTATTTCCAATAATTTGTTCAGATGGTGTCGATCAAGAACATGTCGAAAATATTATTTTAACTCTCAGAAAGAATGATTTGATGCCATTATTATTACCAAAGATATTAGTTTTAAAAATGGAAGACTTCAAGTAAGTTTTTTATTCTATATTAAGTTCATTTTTAACCCTAGTTACCTTTATATATAGCCCTAATCAATCGAGTTGGGCTACAACAATCGATTTATCCAGTACCTTCAAATCTCCTGAATTTGATGAAGGTCATTATAACACAATTAAAGAGCTCGTAGATGCTGAATTTGTTGCTAATTCGATCCAGAGTCAGATGAAAGACCATTTATCAAACAGCTTTCAATATTTACAACATATCTATCAAACCGAGATTCAAAACTCTAAAGAATTAGAATCACTTCGAATGATATTCAATGAATCATATAATCGTATAAGTCTCATTGAATATGTGAAACAATATCTGGATCGTTGCGACCATCTATCTAAACCAATACCATCAACTAATCTTAACAAAGGGAAAGATTCGAGATTCCAATACCAACTATATGGATTTATTATGAAGTCATTAAATGAAGGCTCTGAGAATTACTTCAGTGTTCTAAAAGGTCCAAATGAACTTTGGTTTTGTGCTGAACTTCAAATATCTAACTTAAGCTGGGAAGAAGTTTTGATTAAGGTTTTCAACTTTGGTCCAAATGGAAGTCAAGAGAGTTTATTTCACCCTGTATTTGCCTTTTATACAGATGGAGTAACAATGAGTAAGTGAAAGTTATATAATCAAATTTATATTCAAATTTAGACTTTCAAAGTGTACAATACTTTTCTTGCTTTGATATTTCGCAATTCAAGATACTTAGTAGCTTTTGACTCGAATAAAGATTCTTTATCTAAGTCCGCAAGTGCAACTATTATCGCTCTGAGTCACATTATAACATCCACAACTATTTATGATTCAGCACCTTTTAAAATATTACTCTCTACTTTGAAGTTTAGATCTGGGGATAATATCAGATTCCAGTTTCAATATTTTATTGAATCTTAATCTGAAATCGATCAAACAACCCCTAATGTTATAAACTTTAATTCTTGTTTAAAATATCAAATATCTGAATTAAGCAATTTCATTAACTTGTATCTATATAGATGAAATTAATACTTCCAAATGGAATACTTATACTTTAATAAGTCGAATTACTGAAGAGCAAGTGGGCGAATACGTATCTAATTATTCATCTCCTGCGCCATATCACCCAGATATACTTCAATATCAACCTGATTTTATTGAAGACAACATAGATGGCATATGTCAACGTTGCCATGAGCCAGAATCTAATGAATCCAATTTACCTCTTATTCCCTGTGAAAAATGCGGAACCAAGTTTCATGAAACCTGTTTAGGATATCAATTAAATCACAAGAATAGCTCTCCAGATAACAATTGTTTGACAAAGTTATGCAGCAGTTGCAATGAAGTGGAAAATGAAGTTAAAAGGATGAAGATTTAAAATCGAATAACTAAATTATTTAATTATTTTATTTTTTCAATGTGTGACCAACTTATATATTCATCCAATAATGTTCATTTACAATATATATATATATATATATGTGTGTGTGTGTGTTTCCCAGTTTATTATTTTGAACGTAATGGCTAATATTAGAAATTCTTATGATATTAAAAGATTGTTCAAATGAAATCCTGTTATTCCTTTGGTTTTATTAGCAAATGTAAAAAATGATTTTTGATATTAGAATAACTTGAAAAAAAAAGAGAATAAATTTATAATAAAATAAATTGAAAAATCACGCCCAATGTGGGGCTCGAACCCACGACCCTCAGATTAAAAGTCTGATGCTCTACCGACTGAGCTAACCGGGCTTATTTTCAGTCTCATTAATATAAATTGAAATCCAAAATAAATTACTATTTTAAAATCAAATTTATTAACTTTTTACTTCTTACATCTTTTTATTAAATATATGAAATGTTATCATTACAAAGATTATATATCAGTTCAAATACAAAATTTTTAAATTCTAAATTCATTTTTAATAATTTTAGATCCTATTCTTCTAAACCAAATGAATCTATTCCGAATCTTAACAAATCTTCACCTATCCGTTCCTTATACTTCAAATCTGTTTTTCTTTGGATTATATTTGGTTCAGTATCCCTTCAACTTCAATGGGTCAAAATGGAAGTCAATCAATTAGAAGAAAAATTTAAAGTTGAAAGTTTACTATTAAAAGATCAAATTGAAGGAATTACCAAAACTCCCGTAGAACCAAATTCTGAACAGGAATCTGATTTAGGTAAGAAAGTTAAATATCAATTTTAAACTATACCTTATTTATTATATTAATTTTAGATGAAATAAGAAGAGCATCAAGAGCTAAGTTTTCAACTTCATTAAGTAATAATGATAAATCTGGCAAAGGACCTGGAAAAGTTTTGATTTAAACATTACATAAGTAGCAATACAAAAATTCCATTATAATCTAACAACCTTTATATTATAACATTACTCTTTATTACTCTTAGTGTTATGGACTTTAATTTTTATTCATATAAATAGTATCAATCGAAAAAAATGCTCAAATTTGTTATTCATTCTAGGGACTGTAATAATCGAACTTGCCTTAATATGCTATTCAAAAAGCTGAGTTCACCAATTTAGATTTTGTACTGCATTTAGTATATCAATAAATCATATTTTTATTTAATTATTCAATCAAAAAAAATCAAAGCTAGATAACTAGATGAATTTATAAATCGTGTACCAATTAATTTAATTTTATCAGTAATCATTATTTTGAAATTAATTGGAAATCATATATAGTAGTTAATATAATATAAATGATTGATTTTTAAAAATTATTTAATAATATTTAGACATTAAATCTTTAAGTTTAAATAATAAAAATTCAAAAAAGTTATAATAAGATATCAACGCTATATTTAACAATACGATTATCTAATATAACTTCAATATTTAAATATATTGAAAAATAAAATATCAGCACCATAGCAAAAGACAAATGTTTTAAGTTAGATAGCTGTGATGAACAATATAATTTTTTAGATATTAATTATCTGATTATTTAAAAAATTGTAGTGAAAAATGTATTATTTATTGATTTATTAAATATATCAATATATTGGTATATTATATGGTGAACATAAAAATAAAATTTTATTTGATTCAATCAAAGGCTATATAAAAATGTGGAAGCGGAATATAAGTTATTATTGGTTGGAGCAAATCAATTGAAACTACATCCAAGCCATGAATCATAATAATCCAAAATAATATTGTAATACTCTACATTATTAATAATTGGAAAATACAGAAAGCTTCAACAATCTCAAAGAAAAATTCTAATTTCAATAATCAAAATTAGATTGAGTTATTATACATGATTTCAATGGCTAATTTTGATTCACATGATATAGAAACTATAATAATAGGATACATGTTAAAATCAGTAGTCCTATCATGAAAAATAGTCGATTAAGGAAGGCTTGTTGAGCTGTGCCGGCTATAAAGGTAGAAAATCAATGATTAGCTAAAATTAATTGGTTGAAAAGTATAATGCAATTTACCCCTATTATCGTTTTCCGGATTATTGATAGTGAAACTAAATAATGCAGGTATTAAACCAAAACCGAGATGAAATTGGAAAACATTATTATTATTTTGATTATTGAAAGGGTTATTAAAGAAGAAATTAGCAGGATCGAAAGGATTGGTGGGTTGAGGAGCTGGTCTTTGCGCTTGAGGCCTTTGAGGGATATCTTCAGTTAATCTAGGATCTTTTGCTTCTTTTCCTCTTCCATAAATAGGTATTACTTGCTCTTTGGAACAACCTGCTTTACAAACTGGACATAGTGAAGCACGTCTATGAGATTGTAACCATCTATGTAAACAACTCCAACTAATAATATTTAGGGATTTATCAATAATATATTAGCTCAAAACTTACCAGAATAAATGACCGCATAATGTAACAACTGGTCCAGAAGCAGTATCAAAACTAAATGAATCTTTTAGTATTTTGTTTTCAAAATAATACAATTGATACATACCAAATATTACAAGTAAATTCAGCTTGATTTGAATCCTCAGGTATACTATTTTCAGTGCTAGAAGTGCTAGGTTTCACTTCAGATGTACTTGGTTGCGGTGACTCTTCCTGAGAATTTGAAATAGGAGTTGAATGTGATAATTTATTTAAATTCATTTTTTCAACCATAGGAGCTCTTCGTCTTAACTCACTAGAATTTAAACTATATCCAAAAGTAGGCCTTGGAGGAAAAGCAGTTTGCTCGAAAGATGAGTCGGATTGGTCTGTTGTATCTTGGTCGATTACATCTTCGACAACTCCTTCGCGAATTGAATTATCCTGAATTTCAAAATTATTAATATCCATTATATAAAGAAATTAAATATAATATTTACACTTTCTAATTGATTCATTATTTTATACAGCTTTTTAAATTTATGATAATGTTAAAATGATAATTGATCTTATAAACAAAATATCCAATAAATAATTAACATTTTTAAAACAGGATTACATTTTTAAACGATTTAAATATGAATTAGTTAATTTTAATTGATTTCCTTATTAGGCAATTCTATTATTATTAATATATTCTTATTTTAAAACCATAGTCACATTTAGCCATTCACTTTCATTATATAGTGTACATTAAAACATATTCAAATTAATTATACTATTTTTCATTTCTAAAAAATAGCAATATGTATTACATTTCATTATTATTAGATATCATATATGTTTGATTTGTATTCTGGCAAATAATTAAATTAGATTCAAATCAACTGCCAATTAAAATAAATTAATGATAAACAATTTTAAATTTGATATATTACATCAATCTATATTAGCATTATAATAGTTAGAAATCAATAATGCATAACTATCTATTAAGTTACATTTCACAATATATTTACATATATTCTATGACATTTGAGTTTGTTAATTGCGACAACTTTTTATTTAATCAAATATACTCTTCTACACTGAGATTTTAGCAAGCGAATAAATCTTTAGTATATAAATTAATTATCAATAAAAATTAGTTATTAAAAGTAGTAATATTACTTGTAATTTGATTTTTTATTATTTTTTCATAACTATATTTAATCAATGATAACCAGTATTCTATATAGATGTATTTTTTAAAATATGATAGTAAGAATAGTGATTGAGTTTGAGTTGAATTGGATAGTGATTGAAAAGGTTTAAAATTGACATAATGTGATATTATTTGCTAATAGGACAAGTATTAAATTATATTGAATACACATTTTAAATTTTTATGATTACTCAGTCCACAATTTACATTTGAATTTTTATAAAATAAATATCTGAAGAAAAAAAATTAAATTAGTAAATTTTAACATAATATATATGTAATCATTACTGTTATTATGAAATTAAATCTGGGATTTTTATATAGTTATATTTTTAATTCGCTAATATATCCTATTATTTAAAGAATTAGTATATATTCATAACTGAAAGATATTTATATTAATATATATTAAGAATTTGTTCAAAGCTAAGAATTAATAATTGTTGCTTCAGAACTTCAGAGTTTAGATAACTTTGTCAATATATATTTAGAATGAATGATAGATAAAATGCATATGAATATGTTTAATTTAACAAATTTACAAAAATTATAAAATTTTAGGTAAAACAACATATTTGGGATATAGTTTAATAAAAATAAAGAAATAATTTCTATGTATAATATATAGTAAAGATGACATGTTTTAAATTTAAATAATGGCTATATTTATTACTATATATTTTAAATAATAAGAACTTTTTAAGATTGAATATAAATAAACATTTAAATATATAAGCTATAAAAATAAATATATAGTATAAAATAAATATTTTTTTTATTATTAATAACTTTTTATCATATTTTTGGCAAGCTTCTAACACTTAAAAATGGTTTGTTAAAGGTTAAAATTTGATATTATTATAATATATATTCTCTATTAATATATTTAATTATTATTAATAACCATATATTGATCAGATATATATTATTTTGTTTTTTTAAGAATAGACTAGTTCAATCATATAAATCAAAGTATTAAATATTAATCAATTTAAAAACACTACTTATTGTTAGATAACCCTTTAGATTTAATATACTATAATTATAAATTTTATACTATTTAACTTAATTAAATATTTAATTAATTAAAAATTATATCTTAAGTAAAATATCTGTTATTATTTTAATAAACTATATTAATTATTATTAAGTAAAACAATATACTTTTATGTAAGATTTAGAAAAAACATTATAATATTGAATTAGTTATTTGGTAAATCTATGTTAAATAAAATTAAATAATAATTACTCTTATTTTGCTTCTTATTAAATTTTATCTAATATTAAATGATTTTTTATTTTCGTTAGGTTTTTTTATAAAAGCTTATAATCTATATTAGAGAATAAACTAAGTTTTAATTATAAGATTTTAATGGTGATTATAATTCTTCATATTATCAATATAATTAAAGAATATTATTTGTGGTTATTTAAATTTATAGTCAATTTATACTTATTATTAATAAAAAAAATATAAATTAATTGAATTTTTTATATAAACTTTTATAAAAGATTAGGCTTTTGATTATACCTTGTTTAATTTTATTTAATAATAATTCCTTTAGTTTATTAAGATTTAGTTAATTTATAATATATTAACAAATTAATATTAAAATGGCTTGATAAATCTTTAGTCAAATTCAAAAACTATCTTATATTATATCTTTTATTTTATACATAATTAAGAATTTTATAGTTAACATTAATTTTATAAATTTTAATATTTTATAAAGTATTGTTAATTTTAGAGTAAATTACATAATAATAAATAATTGATTTGGATAAATTATCATTTTTAATAATTATTTATAGATTTTAGATAATACTAAAAGATTTATAAATATATTTTGATTATGTTAAATTAAAGGATTTTTAATTAAAACTATTTAGAATAAATATAATAAAATTAAATAAAATATTTTTCAAAGTTAATTTTTTAATATTAAAAATTATATATATATATATATATTAAATTATCTATTTGTTTATTATATTTATATTTTTTTGAACTTAATATTTCACATAAAAAACCAGAAATTAAAAAATTTCTTGTTTTTTTTAATTTTATAGTAATATAAAAATTAATTATTAATTTATATAATTATTTATATTAATATGATTAATTCTATACTATATAATATTAATTAAAATAAATTTATGATATAGTCTTAAAATTTCGAATAAATATAATTCTTAAGATATGCTTTTAACAAATAAATAAATAATATAAAATTAATTTGCTTTTTTATTATTAAATTTTGATAATATAATTATAAACTTCTATTATATAAAAACAATGTTTTTATTATTGATTAAAAATTTAAGGGTTTATTAATTATTTAAATTTATTTATTAAAAATTTTTTTACCAATATATTATAATTAACTTTAATAGTTTTAATAATTTGAACTATAATCTGGTAAATTTTTTAAAAACTGTAATTCTTTATAGTTATTATATTTATTAAATTATTTATTAATTTAAGATATTGTTTATTATTATATCAAATAATTAAGATATTTAATTAATAATAAAATCACCAATCAGAAATTACTTTATTTTAAAAACCAAATAATAAACTTTATATCATAATAATAAATTATGATAATTATTACACTGTAATTAATAAAAATATCTATTTCTTTGAATTTAAAATATTATTTTGTTTTAATTTAATATATGATTTTATTTTTAAATAAAGATTATTAAATATATTTAAAATTTTATACTTATTAAAATTCATCAAAAGCTTTTTTATTTTTGATATCTTTTTATAAATTTGTTAATCTTTTTTTAATCATAATATAAAATATATAATATTTAATCCAATTTGTTATTAATTAAACTAAATACAGAAAGTAATAAAAATATAAAAATATAACTAATAATAAATTACTTTGATAAATTTTGAATAAATAAACCATTTAATATATTTAAAAAAATAGTTATAAAGTTTATTAATTAATAAAAATAATATTTATTATAGTGATGCTATTTATAGCAAGTTTATATTATTAATAACAATATATTATAAATTATTAGAACAATTAATTTAATGAATACCATAGTCTATTAAAAATGATAATTATATTAATTATCAAAATAAGATGATATTTAAATTAGTATTGATTTATATAAATCATATATTTATATTATTATTTAATTTTAATTTTAAAATTTTGTAATTACTTAATTTCTATACTAATATTAGTATAGAAATTAAAAAATTTGCCATTTTTTAATTTCTAATCTTTCAAACATATTATACATTTTGAAAAATTATATATATATATATATATATATAATATATAGGAAAATAAATATTTTCAAACTATATATATATTCAATTTTAATTCTTTTTTTATTAAAATATTTTGATTTTAAAATTTGTATTTAAATTTAATCATGTTTAAATTAGATTGTGATTATCAAAAGGCTTTTATTTTTGTATCTTTAAAACTTAATTATAAACCCTTTAAAATCATTTAAAACTTGCAAACAGCTTATAGAGATGGTGTTTTATCTAAAACTACTATATATCACTAGATTTGTGATTTTAAAGCTAAAAAAACATTATTTAAAAATTACCAAAATCTAAAAGATTAATTTCTACTGTTACTTTTTTATTTATTATTAGAGAAAAAAAATATATTAAGAAATACTTTTTTATTTTTGTTAGAGAATTATTAAAGTAATTTAATGTTAATTATACAAGCATGTTATATTTACTTAAGTTTAAACTTAGATTAATTAATAAAAAAGTAAAATAGATACCTTATAATTTAACAGAAACCTAAAAGAAAATTAGAGTAGCTATAGCTAAACTAAACTTATTAAAGTATAACCAAAAATAAAATTTTTTACAATGAATATTTATAATTAATGAATTTTAAATTCTTTTATATAATCCTTTACCTAAAAATAAAATAAAATGTTAGGTTAAGTTAAATTAATCCTCTCTATAAATTTTAATGAATAAGTACTTTAAATATAAGTGAATGTTAATTATTATAATAGATTATAATAGTATATAGTTTTTTTTATTTAATATCTTAAAGAAAATTAATTAATAGTAAGTTATATATTACCTTTTTAAATAAAACAATTTCTAAATAGTATTCTTAATATAAATTAAAGACACTTATTATTTTACATGATAATTGCAAAATATATAAAGTTAAAGCTATAAAAGATTTTTTATATAAAAAAATTAGAGGTAGATACTATATCTAGTATATTTACTTGATTATAACCTATGTAATTATAATTGTTTTAGACAATTAAAAAAACAGCTTGCAGGAAAAAAAATTCCTGCAAACAAATTAAATTGGTTTGTGAAACATTAAATTTCAGTCTTTAATAAAAAAACTATTTTTTAGGTATTAGAAGCTTACCAAAAATATAGAAAAGAGTTATTAATAATAAAAGAGGCTATTAATTTTATATTATTTATTAATTTATTTGTTTAATTTTAATTTTAAAATTGTGTTATTACTTAATTTCTACACTAATATTATTAAAAAACTTATAACATATTTAATACATTTTATAATTAATGTTTATTTGTTAGTGTTGGGGTTTAAACTTGCTCTATTAAGGGGAATCCTGTAAAAGGATAAGAAATATTAAGCAAAAAAGCTAAAAAGGTAAGTAAAAGATAAAGAAAAAGTAAAGTTAAAGTCAATAGAAGTAGAGGATAGGGTTTATTTAGGAAAGTCAGATGGTTTAAATATTTCAAACTCACTAAACTATAGCTTATAAGTGGATTTTCTAGAATATCACCAGTTCTTGGGACAAGAGGCTACATTATCCCTTTCATTAGAGTCAAATGCTTCTGTTGTAATTAAGCAAACCTTTATTAATAAAAAAATTGAGAGTTATCAAGTAAAAAACCGATATTAAAATATATTTATTTGAAATATAATATGATGTGAATATATAGTGATTCCAATGGCTGAAAATTGAACATATAATAAATTGAAAAATATTATTGGTGAAGTAGAAAACTAATGAATAAAAATTATAAATAAAATAAATTATGAATAAAGTTGAGAAATATGAAAAATAAATGAATATTGTAAATAATATTGATTAGTGTAAAATATATTAATATATAATAGTGAATGATTATGTAATCAAAATATGAAAGAACAGTGATGATTGGGTAGATAATATTTTAATAATTAATGATATAATGAATAGATATGCGACGTTGTATTTGTTGGATGAAAGGGGATAATACCCAAAGGGAGTCAACTTTATTAAAGGTTGAGCTTGGCCTTGGCAGCGGCGATCTTTTGCTTGATCTTGTCCTTGCGTTGTTTGAGGTTGAGGGGCTTCTTGTTGTAGTTCTTGAAGTTTTCGGAAGACTTGCGTTCTTTCTTGGTGAAAGAGGGATCTTCACGGATAGCCTTGTGGGCAGCTTTGTACATATCTTCCAAATCATCAGGACCAACACCGGCTTCGATGAACTTGGAGAATTGACGCTTGTAACGTTCTTCATCTTCTTCTTGGAGAAGTCTCATGTAGTCAGCGACGTGACCACCATAGATGTAGTTGCGGAGGACTTCAGTATCCAAAGACTTGGATTCGGCGTCATAACCAGGGAAACGGTTTTCGGAGTGGGGAACGAAAATACCACCATCAGAAGCACCCTTCATGGCAGCGAAGACCTTAGCACCAGTGGAGGTACGAGCCAAACCGACATCAAGGAAAGCCTTGAAAGGACGAGGAGCATCTTCAATAGCTTCGGTTTCGAATACTTCACCATCAGCTTCAACAACACCTTCGTATTTGTCAGCTAAACCGAGCTTAGTCAAAACTCTACGAGCAACCAAGAGACCGGTACAGTAGGCAGCGGCGTAGTTAGTCAAACCAACCTTGACACCATAGCGGGGGAGTTCGTGAGCGTAGGCAGAAGCGACGACGACATCACCGACGATCTTGGAGTAGACAATTTGGCAGACGATATCCTTGTTGGTGAAACGAACGACTAATCTGTACTTGGGAGAGTTGTACTTGTTCTTGGCTTGGATGACCAACTTCTTGCGGGCATAGTAGTCAGTCTTACCCTCTATAAAATTACAATAGGTTAATAATTGTAATTTAAGGTAATATCGATTTGATCGGTTTTATGATCAGATAGGAGCGAAAGACTAAAGTGATAAGTCAACATGAATCTTCAGTTGAGCTATGCTTTAACAAATGTCATCCTTTCTTTCTGAATCACAACCAGACCAATCATTACCTCTTCTACGTCTGTACTTAGTTTGGTAACGCTTGTAGTAAGCCTTATTCTTGACAAGCTTTTGGAAAGGCTAAATTATAGATACTAATTAATACATTTGATTAAATGATATTGTTATTTTATAGTATTAATGTGTTATTACACATTCTTTATCTCAGATAATTGTATGGATGTCTTGATTTATTGTCTCTTATACATACCATTGTGTGTGCTGAGTTTTCTGGGTATTAGTAACTCGTGAAAGGATGGAATTAATTAGGTTGGAGTCTTAGTATAAACCAAATCATGATCTCTAGTGGTTCAATATTTTTAATCCACTTTGATTGGCTAATTTTAATAATTTATTCAAAAATAAGAGTCTGAGAAAATTAATGGTATTTTTGAATTTATTATATCTGATTGGATTATAATATCAAATCAGAAATGATAATTATTAATAATGTTTAAGTGTTGCAATAATTATTATATTTGATTAATACTAAATCAATTTATTAAATACGATCTTTGGATAAAGTTATGACTATAGTAGGAATGATATATAAATATGTATTTTATTTGGAAATTTAAAAATATTCCAATCTATGGTTATTGAATTTCTTAGATCAGTTATTGCATTCATTGCTATTCATTTATAATAATTTAATGTTAACTGCTAATAATTGATTGATTGATTGATTGATTAATTGAATAATATATAAATGGTAAAATGAAAATAAAATAATGATTATCAAGTTCTATATATATGTATGTTTATTGATAATAAATTTGATACAAATGAGTATTCTATAAAATTCCCCATAAATCTTCTAAGGCACAGCATAACTTACCACAGGCAACTGAGGCAGAAAGGGGGTATTCACTAACTGAAATCTTTTCTTCAGCGTAGTAATCAGCAAAGTCATCATTACCATGAGCCATAGCACCGATAGCAACGACAATGGATTGATCCTCGGGAATTTTAGTCAAGTATTCTTTTAAGGGAACAACTGGAGCATCATACGAGAAGCCTGTTCATTATTGAATATATTAATAAATATATCTATTACAAAGCTATTAAATGAGCACTTACAAATCTTTCTACAGTTAGTAGGGAAATGGTCGGTAACAGGGTTTTTGATTACTTTGAGTAATTTTTCACTTCCATTAATAGAATGAATGCTTAATTTATGTAAAAGTTGAACTAAAACAATGAATTAATATTGAATAGTATATAAATAATGATATATAGATTACCCATCAAACCTGAAAAACGTTTGTATGTTCTTGGAATACGTACATGAGGATTAATTTCGATTAAGACATTTTTGGTAGTTCTAATATATACTTGAAGTAAACCAGCCTTATTCAAAGGACTATCCAATAAAGTTAAAAGACACTAGAGTATATGATTAATACACTGACAAATATTGTTATAGAGAGCAATTCTTACTTGATGAGTGATATCAGGACGATAATCGGCAAAGTTTTTATTTAATTTCTTTAAGATATTTTGGTGGTTATCACAGTCTAAAAGTTGATATGGAGCATCCTTGGATTTGCCTACTTTGTAAGTTTCTAAACTTGCACCCTCAAGAACTACGATTAATCTCCTTGTATTTTCTTTTTCAATTTTAGTTTTAGGGATTTTAGGTTCAATAGGTACTAAGTGCCTGGTTACTTTAGGTGTGGGAGACATTATAATGTGTTTTTGAAATAATTTGAATATAAAAAATTATAAAATATAATTTATAGAGAATTTGAAATTAAGTAATTTTTAATATTATCAATAATCAACCGATTAAATTGTTTTGAATTTTCCTTTTAATTTAAAAATTTATTTTGAATGATATTGAGCAATTATATATTTATATTGGATAAAATCTAAATCACAAATTATGGGATCTGTTTGTCTAATAAAATTCAACTATAGAGCTGGCATTGAAGAGTTAGTATTTTACAATATTATATTTTTTTTCAAAGATATGTATTATTACATTGTAATGAATTATTAAAATCTATTATTCAAAAAAATTTGTATTAGATTTATTCTGTATTTGATGGTATTTGATTTTGAATGGAGTTTTCAAATTAAGGGTCACCCATAATTTTAATAAAACTCCTACAAATATAAAAATTTAATCATCAAAATGAAATCATTTTATTCAATGATTATAAAAGACATTTGTTTATAACAATTAATAATTGAAAAAAAAATAGAAACTGAACTTTTAATATATTCGCATATTGTTTATATTAATGTCCCAATTAGCAAATAATAATAGCACTATTCAAGATAAAAAAATTTCAGAAACTGCTATTTCTGAGCAATTATCTAATATTCAGTTAGATTCCAACTCTTCTCAGCCTGAAGTCGACGAATACGAAGGTGAAGATTATGAAGAATACTATGATGAAGAAGAGGATATTGACGCTCTATATAGAGAAATGGAAGAAGAATTAAATACTTTCGATCGCTGGGAAGATGCTAGTGGAGGTAATTTTGCATTTGCTAATTAAAATAATAAACTCAATGGGATTTTTCACTAATATAGATTTTACAAAACAGTACAACAAATTAAAAAATCAATTACAAGCTGTTGTAGAGTGTAATATTCCATCCAACTCCAAGACAAAAGCTAAAGAGTCTACAACTCCAGCTTCAGTCAAATCCAATACTACTACAACTTTACCTGCATCCCAAACCAGTAAGGCACATCCTAAAGCCTTCGACAAAGCTCTTTCTGCTTTATCTAAATTCGCCAATCGTATCCAAGTATCTGACTTCCAACCTGGACAAGCGCCATCACTCAACATTAGTAGAAAGGGTCAAGGCGATCGAGAGAGACATGTGGATAAAGAAGATCGAGCCACTGTTGAGCAGGTATTAGATCCGCGTACTAGAATTATCTTATTTAAATTGCTCAATCGAGGTGTTTTCTACCAAATCAACGGATGTATTTCCACTGGTAAAGAAGCCAACGTTTATCATGCAACCACAGAAGACAACAAACAGCTTGCAATTAAAATTTACAAGACCTCCATTTTGACATTTAAAGATCGTGATAGATATGTTTCTGGAGAGTATCGATTCCGTCATGGCTACTCCAAGTCCAATCCACGTAAGATGGTCAAGCTTTGGGCTGAAAAGGAATTGAGAAATTTGAAGCGACTGGCTCAGGCTGGTATCCCTTGTCCTAACCCTTTGCTGGTCAGAATGCATGTTTTGGTGATGGACTTTTTGGGTAGCGAGAATGGTTGGGCTTATCCCAGATTGAAGGACGCTAAAATCACTCAAAGCAGATATCCTGAATTGTATATTCAATTAATTCATTACATGCATAAGATGTATCATGAATGCCATTTAGTTCACGCCGATTTATCAGAATATAACATTTTATATCACAACAAACAGCTATATCTTATTGATGTATCTCAATCAGTTGAACACGACCATCCCCATGCAATTGATTTCTTAAGAATGGACTGTACCAATGTAACTGATTATTTCAAAAAAAAGAAAGTCAACACGATAGCCATCAAAGATCTCTTTGAATTAGTTACCAATCCAAAATTCAACACTTTCGAATTAGTCTCTGAGAGAGTTGAAGAGCTACTTGATCAGTTAGAACAGTTAAGTGAGGCTGGCAGAAAAGAAAGAGATTTAGACGATGAAGTTTTCAAAAAGACATTTATTCCCAGAAATCTCGAAGAAGTTTATGATGTTGAAAGAGATGCTAAGATTGTTAGCAAGGAAGGTGCTCAAACGGTAATGATATAATCTACTTTCATTTTTATATAGATTTATTCATAGTTGATTAGCTTGTATATAAAAATCTCTTGAAAGAAGATACTCCAGCTGAAGAAACTGTTGATGATTTGCTCCCTAAAGCCAGAGCCAAGTCTGTAGATTTTGGACTTTCTAAAATGGAATCCAGCGAAGATACTATACAAGAAATTATTCCTGACGATAGTCAACAATCAGATGAGGGTGGAGAAGATGACGATTCCGATTCAGAGGAGGGATCAGATAACGATGAATACGAAGAAAGACCTCATGTACAGCCTAGAGGCAAACGATTTGAAGATGCGGAAGCTAAAAAAGAGAGAAAGAAGAAGGCTAAAGAAGAAGCTAGAGAAAAGAGAAAAGAAAAGATTCCCAAAGCTGTCAAGAAAAGACAAGTTAAAGTGGGCAAACGAGGCAAGAAATAGATGTATAGTTCATATTATTACTATATTTTAGCATTGGTTAGATAAATAGCAGATATTTACCACTATCAATAATATTTGACTATATTCAAAAATTTTATAAAATCAAATGAATGTGTCACTTTAATGAAATGTTAAACTTTCAATTTTTAATATGACATTATATTATTATATTATACAAGTCATATATATCAGAATTGTCAAATTTTTTAAACTGATATTAATTAAAACTGTTCAAAAATTCCAATTATCGAATTTGAATCAATCAATATTACACATAAGATAATCTATATTTTTGATAACCTAATGATAAATCTAAACTATTTATATTAAAATGTCATTAAAAAATTTAACTAGATTTAAATTGATTTTAATAATTTAATCAAATTCTGATAGCTTTTAAATCATAATAACTCTATTATATATCTGTTTTACAAGATACAACAAAATATATTTAAGTGAAATATAAAAATATGACTCAATAGATTGATAAACATATCAAAAATTTTATAGATAAATTTAAAATTAAATCAACTGCATTGACTGATATTAAAACCTATATCTATATTTGCTCTCCAATACAGTCTTTATCTTCAGAAGTCAATTGGTTAGTTGAGATCGATTTGTATATAGTATTTAAACAAAATTACAAAGAATAATAAATTGAAAAATTAATGCAGCATATCTTATATTAATGTTGTCATTTACATTATTAATTTAAACATAAATTAAACTCATATAATATTAAAGTACTAAAGTACAAAAGATGTTAAAAAAAGGTTTAAATTTAATATTGGTTTAATATAAAAATTAGAATTTTCAGAGTAAAAGAATAGCTATAGACATTATATAGTATTGTAAAGAGTAAAATAGTGAATAGGAAAGGAATATGTGATAATTAGAAGTGTTATTTGATTGAAGATATTCACCCAAGCATCTTTCGAAATTGAAAAGTGACCAATTAAAGCGTCATTAATTAATTATTAAATATCAAAAATATATTCTTATCTACAATAAAAGATTTAAGCAGCTTGAGCTTGAACTTCAGCAGGAGCTGGAGTCTCGGCGGCAGGAGCTTTAGCAGTGTTTTCCTCAGCTACAGGGGGGACAGACTCGGTGGAAACTTCGGCAGTTACAGCTTCGGATGGCCCATCGGTGGTTTGGACAGTTTCGTCAGAAACTTGGGCAGGGGTTTCGGATTCAGCTTCGGCTGATTCAGCGATAGGAGCAGGAACTTCTAAGGTAGCAAATTTAGCTAAGGCTTCGATCCATTCATCACGTTCTTCAACATCTTTGGCAGCTAAACGGTAACCGCGGGCTTTAGTAATAATGTCGATGAATTTGGGTTCAGCTTTTTTGAGTTGAACGTGCTCATTGAGTTCAATCTTCTTGCCTTCACCAGCATCGCGGTTGGAGTGGTAGTAACGTAAAACACCATCAGTTCCAAGAATGAAGTAGCGGAGTTCAAGTGATCTGAGGACATAACCTTGCTTCAACAAAGCACCATGCTTAACAGCAGCATCAATC